>JAVSBS010027330.1:60745-103642 GCA_033124195.1 Coracias cyanogaster | reverse complement strand
AAACCTAAGACTGCCAAGTCTAAACCATGTCCTTAAGTGCCACATCTACATATCTTTTAAATACCTCCAGGGATGGTGACTCCACCACTGCCTGGGCAGCCTGTTCCAACGCCTGACCACTCTTTCAGTAAAGAACTTCTTCCTGACATCCAATCTAGACCTCCCCTGGCACAACTTGAGGCCATTACCTGCTGTCCTGTCGTTAGTTACTTGGGAGAAGAGACCTGCTCCAGCCTCACTACAACCTCCTTTTAGGCAGTTGTAGAGAGCAATTAAGTCTCCTTTCAGGGTGATAAAGTCCTCAGCAAACAACCACAACCCAATCCAATGCCCACGTAGAACAAACAGAATACCTCATTCAAGGCTTTAAGAACCTATTTCATCATCCCCACTTTTGGCCTCTAGTGTATTTTACCATCCTTCCGGTAAGAAACGACTATTCTCATAACAAAGCCCAACACAGAGATGCCTCCTTTCCTGCAGGCAGAAGCGCAGGCAGACACCCTAAACCACAAACTTGGCAATGCCAGCTAAGCCCCACTGCAAAGATCTCAGTCCCTTCACGAGGCACTGTGTTATTATTGTGCACGTCATTGTTATACCCAGGTTTGATCGCTTTTCTTCCACGCAGCAGCTGCCCTTTTCCCCGCTGAAAGCTGTGGAGTTAGTAATATAGTTGCTGAGCACCTGCACAATTAAAGCTTCATTAAAACAGGCATCTAAAATTGCTGTCTCTCTTGATTACAGGTTGTTAGACCAGAAAAATCAGTCGAATAAAGCCTCTGAGTTGGTCAGGAGGAAGCAAACAAAGTTTCCCCGTTTTGTTCCCATCTTGCTTTCTGTAGGGAACAGAGCAGATGTATAATTCCGTAAATCGGAGTGTCTGCCCTCATTAGCGAGCTGGAAATACAGCACAGCCAGATATATTTCAGAGAAGAGGGAAACGTTCTCTTCAAACCAAGCATCATGCTCTTAAAGGAATGTTTCTGCACACCGATTGTCACACACTGCATTTATTGCTCAAAACAGTGAAGCAAGCACCTGTCGAGGGTGTGTAAACACGTCTGCATGTGGTTATAACACAGACTGATGGGTTCCATTGTTTAACGGCACCAAAAGCATAAAAGCAAGAACCTGGATGAAAAAAAGTAGAACCTTCCAGGTGGATCATGGGGTGGTTCTGGAAAGGGAATTGTTAGGAACACACGGATATTGGCCATGCAGCAGATAACCATGGAATTTAGAGCACTTGGCTTGCAGAAGATGAGGAAAGGGCTTGCTTCTGACCTTGGGTATGGACTCAACAAACAACAAAGTGGTTTTAGTGTAATGGCAACAGGCGGCATCATGTAAGAGACTCAAATCCTGCAGAAGACTCCATCCAGCCCAACAAGAGTCTGGAAGCATTCTTTTGAATGCACTCAGCACTGTGGTTACAGACAAATAATATGTAGAAATAGGATTTGATCAAAGCACAAATGGAGTTTAGAGAAATACACTATTTCCATCTCAAATGCAGCACTAGCAGAAGCATCAAACTTGAGCCTATTGGCAGTATTTATACCTTTTTTAAGTTAGATCAGTATTGAAGAGTGACTTCAAAGACACTCTCAGATGCAAGTACAGACAAATGTTCACAGTTAGGCTGAGGGAAAACTGCAAAGATGTACTGTTTAAATCTGGAAACAAGAAGCTTCCCCAAATTCAACTTCCTGATAGCCATTCAAATTTGCATGAAGTGAAAAGAAAGGCCTTGCTGGGGCAGGGCTGGGAGACCTGCTGGCCTGTTTTCCAGGTAGACAAACAGCAGCATGAATAACGAGGTACATTAGCTGAAAGCACTGAAACAAAAAACCTGCAAAACATCCGTGACTGACGAATGTAAACCCAATCACGCCCATCTCTGGACAACTCCGTAGCACGCACACAGGTGTTGCTGAAACAGATGCTGCCCGTAGCAATTGGAAACGATCGCTAAGCAACATCCATCATAGCCAGCTCATAGATCGCTTCCCCACCCACACGGCTGATGAAGGACAAACACCTTGTGTTTCTTTGATGGATACAGAAGGCATGGAGGTATTTAAAAAAAATAATGTGCAAGGTGAGTTACAGGAGCTTAACCTTCCCAATATGTATATGATGTATTTAATGTATGGATGTATTTAAAAACCACCTAGATAGGGTGCTCAAAGATATGGTGTAGAAGTGGGCCTGGTAAAGATAGAGAATGGTTGGACTTGATGATCTTCAAGGTCTTTTCCAACCATGGTGATTCTGTATGTCCCTAAGCAGGGCTACTTTGTGCAGCACTGGCACATAGGGAATCTCCATTCTGGAAAAAGCAGCGAAGTAACGTTTGTAAAAGTCATTTTCCATCTGTAGCAGGGTAGGAGGTACAGCCAGACTGGTTTGGCCTCCACTGATGCTCAGCCACCACGTTCTCCTCCAGGCTGATGCACTAAGCCATTACAGCAGCCTTAATGCTGCTCAGGATGACTGGGAGAAACAAACAGGTCCAGCATGGATTACCTTTGTCTGTAGATTCCTCCTGTCGAGCATAGTTCACATCACCATGAGGTTTGTACAGCTTGCATCAGATAGTTTATTTATGACATGTGTCTTCTTAATTACTTCATCTTAAATGCTTTCTTATGCCAATAAATCAGAACTTAACCATCAGCTCAGGTCTTTGGCACACTGAATCACAGGCAGCCTACCCGTTGTACATAGCAAAGGCAACCCAGTAGTTTTTATGTAGTCCTGAGAGGGGGAGGGGGGAAAAAGTCCTAATTTCAGGTAAAATTAGTGCTCAGAATTAACATTAATATTGCACAATTCTTGGACTGATTAAAGCGTAGGCAACTGGCAATGTCCTCCTTTTTCAAATGCATGCAAAAGCCTCCTATGTACCTCAGGGGGGAAAAAAAAAAAAAAAAAAAAAGAAAAATCTTTCCCCAGCAATCTCCATGTCAGAAGAAAACCTCAGACCTGTATTTGTACAACACTACCCCTTCCAAAGCAAACAGACATCATCAAACTGCAGCAGGCATTTCATATTGAGATGCATCAATAAAATGTGATTTATAGCAATGTCACAGGAACGTTTTGTGCTTATCAAGCTCAAGATAAGATAGGAGGCATTGAGAAAGGCTCATTAAAGCACAGTCTGGCAGTCAGCACATTAACGAACTTGCTTTCCAAAGCTTGTTAGCAAAGAGGCAACCGGTATAAATGAACAGCTTGCAGGAGTAGGTGTGTGTTGAGAGGGGAGGATTAACCTGCTGGTGGTGATTTTATGAAAAGCTTGGTTACAACACAACTTCCATGTTCAAAAAGTCCACTTATTTTATGATCCTGAAACATTTAAAAGCTCCCATGAGAACGAGGAGCTCACCATGCTCCTCCCATCCATATCTAGTTCTAGTTCAAAGTTTAATCGGAGTATTTCAGAGACTAAGCTTTATTTTTTTCTCCTAGGGGAGTGCCCTTGAGTAGTACTTCTATATTTCAGCGGTGCATGAACACAATCCAGAAACAGCACCAAAGTTAACTGCCTATTTGTCTACTGTAGTCCTCAGGTGAGGCAGCAGCCCGATCAAATCAACACCAACTAACTGGTGGACGGAGAACGGCTAGTACTGGGAGATGCTGTTGTTGGTGGGACAGCAGTCAGATGGGACTGAACAATGCTGAGGCAGGTGTGACATCACTAAGAGAAGGGACTCTTTGGGCTGCAGTCCAGGTGGAGTCCTTTGTTTCCTATTTGAACGATAGTCAATGCTGTAAGCCATAAATTAACTTCCTTGAAGAAAATCCAACTTTGTAAGGAGAAGGGTTTCATATCTCTCTCTAAGATGATGATTTTTTTTTTTTGTAAATACCTACCAGTTTGTGGTTGCCATCAACCACCACGTTTCCTGACACCCAGAAGCTTGACCAAGCCAGCAACACTGTCTAAAGTGTCTCCTGGAAGACAAGTTCCCCGCATTGTTCTCACCCCAGTGCTTTGCTGGGAAGCCAAGCCCTCCCTGGGCAGGAGGGCACACGCCTTGCCTTCTATCACCCCCAAGCGGCCACTACAACAGGGCACTCCCTGCTCTGGGTCTATGGATTTCCCCTGCCCAAACACTGGAGATGGCTGAGACTGTGGTGTGACTGCAAGAGGAAAATTACATAAGGAAAAAAAAAAAGGAGGAGGATGGAGACACAGACTTTTCATAGTAGAAAG
Organism: Coracias cyanogaster; assembly: GCA_033124195.1. Lineage (NCBI taxonomy): Eukaryota > Metazoa > Chordata > Aves > Coraciiformes > Coraciidae > Coracias > Coracias cyanogaster. The sequence continues at coordinate 99,411 of JAVSBS010027330.1, read as the reverse complement.
CTTAAGAGTTTAAGGCAGAGGCAGAAATGGTGAAAGCAATGATAGGGATCTATGATAGGGAAGGTCTTGATCAGAGACACCAGATTTGTACCAATATAGATCAAAGGAAAGAATGGTCAGCCCTTCGGAAAACTACATCCAATGCAGTCTTGTCTACTCAGTAAACTGGTGACCTTCTTTTATAGCACTGTTTGTTTTAATTGATAGACGGCTATGACTTTTTCCCTCTTTAGTTGCATGTTCCATTTTCTAGCAGAAGGCCTCATCAAGACTGACAGTTCCCTGTGCATTACAATTTAGATTCCTACATCTCATCAAAGACACATGTGAAACCCATGGAGCCTGTTGCCACTGAGGTGTGCCCAAGACACTCTGTTGCCTTGCAAATGATCTTGTAGCTTCACAACATTGCAAAGTGACACCACCATATTTCCCCTAGTTCTACCCCCAGCCATATAATGAATCATTGTAAGCATTCTGTGAAATTTAATACAGCTACCGCAGCCAGCAGCTCTATGTCAGCCTACCACGGCAGCAACGTGATATTCTGCATGCATCAAAAAAACTAGCAATTAACTGCTAAAAAGTTCCCCAAGATTGACGGGGATGGGGGAGGAAAGAGCGAGGAAGGGAAGAAACAGCTCACAACTCTCGTGCAATTCCCTGGGAGACCCAATTAAAACAGCAAACCAAAACAAGCTCTGAATCCTGTGAAGTTGGTTCCTTTTCAGTTGGGGTGCTGGATTCCTCACAGAATGAACGTGCATTGCTGTAGACATCTATTTAGCCCCTGAATTATTGACAGCTATGCATGTAAGTATCTGCCCAGCGTGAGAAATACCTGAAGAGGGAACCTATGGCTTTAAAACGTATTTAATCTATACCTGGCCAAGGATAAATGGCTTATATAATACTTATATGGCTTACACAATACAACTTAAGCTGACACTGAAGTTGTATGGCCTACCTAAATGCTGTAATACTGTAATGGTTTACTCTTCATGAACAAAGGCACTTCACAAGCACTTGCAAGGATTTCCTTCAGCTGCCAGCTTTCACTAGGAAAAAAACAGATACAGACACTAATCAGTCCTGCACATGGTCCTACCACTGATGAGTTCTAACACTCGTTTCACCTTCTCTAACTCCATTCCTTCTCTCCACCAGCAGTGAGGGACATGTCCAGCATGAAGCTTGTCACGTTTGAAGCTCAAAAGACTGCTACCATGCAACATAAGTATAAAACCCTGACATCTGCTGCAGGAATCACAGATATTTAGCCACAGAGGGATGTAATAAAAATACACTTGTTCTTCTAATTCTGCTACACAGAGTCACAATCATAATGTGTTTGCCCAGCATTAAAAAAAAAATTGCCTATTACCAGCAAAGCAGCAAGAATGTGCACTATCCCAGAGCTCATTAGACCACTACTAGCTAATCAAATAATAAAACAAAGCTCTCGCATATTCACACATCTCTCTAGCAAGTTCTATTTTTGCATTCCCTCTTAAGGCCCATTAATACCCAGTGAAATAAAAACACCTTTCAGACAGACACCATCACCAAAGAAGAGAACCGCACAAGTAAAGCAATGCGTTTTCTGCTGTCTGTGAGGCTACTACAGCAGAGGAAACTCCACTGGCTTTTCAGAATTATTTGCCAAATCTGAAATACCCCTAAAAAAGGCTGGACACAAAGAGATCGTTAGATATTTTGGACACGCCGTCTTGTACATCATGGGGGCAACAGCAGCCTAAAACATCCCGCTCCACCTACCCTGCAGTGCATGAGCCTTCAGCCTCTGAGCCCCCTCTAACAGCAGCAGAATGCTGAGTTAAATCCTTGAGGTTTGGGGTATTCACTTCTAAGGTGCTTCACTTTCATCCCTCTGTCCTCTGGCTTCTGCCCCTTCAGCCTTTTCTCTCCCTTCATGAACCATCCTTATCATGGCCTTCCTATTTCTGAGCACACATTAAGATAAGGCAAACAGATAAGTGACCTCTCCCACATAGATTTACTCGCATAATCTGATAATTTACTTCAATTAGAGCGCAAAATACTTCAGTCTCTCCATCCTGTTTAACCCAATTTGTAAAGTAAATATTTGCCTGGTAGAAGCTCCTTTTGCAGAGGGCACTGGGATGGTACAGAGAAGACATCAATAAACAGGTCATTCTTCAGCTTGCTTTCATTTGAAAGGGGTCTGCAAATGTAAAACCACTGCAGGAGTCAGGACAAGAGAAATTAAAGCATGGGAGCTGTTTAAAGACACGGGGGATTCCTCGCTTTGAAATCTTTGGAATCAAGGCTGGGTGTCTTGTAGGAAGATACATCCTAATGCAACTGGAAGTTCAGTGGGTGTCACTACTTCAGGGTTAGGGCTTGTTTAGAAGAGACCAGACTACCTTCTGGAGTAATTATGCATCTTCTTCAGATGTCATCATCTGTTGAACTCCTTTGTGGCTCTTTCCACTATTCTATACGCATGGAATAGATACCCTGACCCACTGGACTGCTTTCTCACTTGCTTTGGATTTAATGTGTAAGCTTAGTTTGTCCCAGCTACACATGAACTCATGATGTAAGCAAATCATTTTTTACAGTAACGTAGGACGCTCTGGTCCATTCAGTGGATCTCAGCATCTCCGATTAGATATGATACATGTTTGGATAGCTATACCTGGAAACTGGTCTGGAAGTTATAGAGCAAGCCAAAATTATATGGTGTGGGAGTTGTGGAGTTTGAGAAACAAGCCTTAGACAGCAGCCACTTGGGATAGGGGAGAAAACATCCCCCTGCCAGGAACAGCAGAGAAAGATCCTTGTTCCACACAAAGTGCTTAGGGAAAAGAAAGCAACTCCAGACACAATCTCTTTTAAAAGGCTTTAAAGCCCATTTTATGTATGCTTGCAATTAGGAGGAATAGTTATGGATGTGAAGTGATTAGCAAACATCCGTATCCATTAAATTTAAAGGCAAAAGGCAAAGCCAAACAACTGCCCAAACTTTGCTGCCTTTGTCGCCTTGCGTTATGTCACTTGAGCTAGAGAATCATTTGCCCAAACTCAATCTTGGATCTTTAGCATATGGTAGGGAAGCAAGAGTGAACAGCAAAATGTTTATGCCCAGCTTTATATGCAGAGAAGGCTTTGTCTGATCAGAGCAGAGAGCTGACAAAATGTAAACACAGTAATTAAGGCACTCATTCTAATTGCAGGCAGTTAATTGTACTGTATACTGCCTAATTGAACCACTCTCTGAACTACAAGCCCTACATTATTACAGCCTCCTGACAGATCACCGCAGTTGACTTGGGGAGAGGTGTTAACGCCCTCGTCTGTTCATTAGTCTGACTTTTAGGCATCCTCTACTTCCATCTCAGCTTTTTCATTATTATTCGCCTCTCACTGCTATCCTCTTCAGCAGGAGAATTACCAAAAGAGTTAAAGAGTAGCGTCCATGGGGTTAAGGGAACAGATGTGAAATGGGACTTGGGGAAGCATGTTTTGTAACACCGAAATGAATGGCGCCACGTTTTCCTTCTTCCAAGCAGTTTTACACATGACATAGCACTAAAATGAGAAACACTTTATGAGAACATCCCCCAGGTAGTTAAGGCTGTAACTCCATTTCTTCCCAAATCAGTTTTGATACTTCCTGAAAGTGGAAACAGAAATCTAAGGAGTAACTTTGCTTTATAATAATAAGTTAACAAAGGCGTCTCTGCCCAGGAAGTGCTGGTGTTCTGTCACAATCACAGCACAGCAGCCCCAGCACTGCAGCACAAGAGCAGCGTACCTACAAAGTGTATTTGGGTACGACAACTAAAAAACGCTTGTGAAAAGTTCCCAATCTTCTTCCTCCACTCGCAAGACAGATGGAATCTGCTGCCCAAAAGATCATCTTCCCAAAGACAAAGAGATGGGTTGGGGAGAAAGAATAAAAAAATACAACATTGATTGTGAAAAGCCACTTGTGTTCACTATCCCTAAGTCTGAAGACATGGAAATGCCAACCCTGCTCCAGTGCAGAATAAAAGGTAAGGCAATAGCAAAGTGGTGGCAATGCCACCAGCAGATCAAGAGTCCCGTGGCCAGGTCTTCCAGGCCCAAATATCACAAAGCCTTCCCCAGCCTGAAACAACCACCGCAAAGAAAAGGGCACTCCTTCCATTTCCATCACAGTTTTGGGTGTCCAGGGATCCCAGCTTGTAGGACGGGAGCACTCAATTCACACCACACAAACGCAAATGGGATCTTAACCCTTCAGTGGAAGGTTTCTGCTTCATTTTGAATAGGTAGCAGTCATCTACAAGAACTGGGCAGTGAGCAACTGCCAACTCTGTCTGGTTGTAGCCATTTGGGAGTGGCCACACTGACAACTATCCTGTATTTGAGGGCACTGGATCCCTATGGAACATTCACGCTCTGGACTGCCAGAGCAATTGTTCCAACAACCAGGCAAAAGAAGTCCAGTGACTGCTGATTAGCCGCATCTCAACTAACGAGGTCCTATTTCCAACACCCCATCTCATACACCCCTCTGCTGCTGTTTAGAAAAATCCTGTTTTCCACAGAAAAGCACACTCAGAAAAGATTTCTTTCCTCCCAAATACACTTATTTTTTCACATCACATACTGGTTTGCTTATATCCTGATTCTCTGCTGAATTAAAATTTAGCTCTAGCAACTCTTCAATAACTTCTATTCACTGTGTTTAACTGACCTGGACTCCTGGTGGGGCCAATATTCACATCACAGGGAAGCACAGCCTCACAGACTAAAAACCATATGCCCCTGGGATACACTTACACCTTTTTCAACCATACTTTCAGGGCTCTGCCAAAATTTAGAAGCCTTCAAGCCAACAGTGTTCCTGAGAATTAAAATTTGTTTTAAAAAAAATCAACACCAGAGATAATGAAGGTTCCATCAGCAAGCAGTGCAGAGAGTTGTCTGCCTTCTGGAATTCGCTAAGGCACTTTCCCTGCTGAACCTCAAGTGGGAATGTGGGTAATTCATGAAATGACACGCTCGGTTCATCTTAATCACTGTTCAGCTCTGAATCTCCTGAAAGGATATTTACCTGTAGAACCAGATTAGCTCTTGCTGTGTTATCTGAGGGCAGCATATGCTTTGAATTAGATTTTCAAATATTATCTCCCCACTTGTTCTCTTTGCTATATTTTCCAGCTGAGAATTTCTCATGAAGTAGGAGATTTTTGACAGGTTGCAAACTAAAATTAAATGCAACTTCAGGGCTTTTTCTTTCCTCATTCAACATAAAGCCTGTCTCCTAACATCAAGGCAGATAATAAGATTCTATTTAGTACTCTCTCTCTTAATCAGAAATACATTTTCTTACTGAAATTTTATTGTAAAAGGAGGGAATACTCTGTAATGAAAAATAAAGCAATCGCCATTATTTTACATGTGGTGTACACATTCAGAATTATTCCCAGCCAAGCCAATAAAGTGTCAAATGCTTCTGCTGAATGGATTCTTGATCTGCCATAAAAATGGCATAAAAATAAAATGATGTAAAAATGTGATCTGGGGACCACCACTCAGAAAATCTGGCTTCTTTTTGATGTTTAATACTTTGTGTCTTGCCATTTCACTGCTGTAGGGTGCTTACAACGTGCAAAGAATCAGCTCTGGAGCAACACCCAGCACATTCCAAAGCCAAAGACGTGGATTTTGCTTCTTTAACAACTCCTGCACTGTCAAAACTCCACCAGCTTCTCCTCCTTCGCCGTTAAGGGAGGAAGCAGGCAATGACATTTTGGCACACCTCCTCAGAGAGCAGAGAGCTGTGGATGGGCTCAGCTTCATTCTGCAGATGTGCAGCCCAAGTGGCCCTGCTGAGCTGATGCCATGTACCACAAGGTGTCACTCACGTACCACTGAGCACCCAGGAGCCCTGCAGAAGGAGACATCTCCTCAGAGCTTGTCAAAGTTCTGACAAGGAGCAGGTTTGGGTTTGGGTTTTTTTTTTTCCTTTTAATCACAGAATCGTTATGTTTGTAAAGGACCACCAGGATCATCAAGTCCAACCTTCATCCCAACGTCTCCCTAACCACTAGACCATCGCCACAAGTGCCACATCTACTCGTTTTTTAAACTCCTCCAGGGATGGTGACTCCACCACCTCCCTGGGCAGCCTGTTCCAGTGCCTAACCACTCTCTCAGTGAAGAATTTCCTCCTAATATCTAATCTAAACCTCCCCTGATGCAACTTGAGGCCACTGAAATGGTTGGAGAGTTTCCCCCCCCTCCCATTAAGGGCTCCCGGCTCCATTGCCTTAGTGGGTGATTACTTTTAGTTTTGTTTTCAGCAGAGTGTTTGCCAACCCTAGATACTGCATATGTAGAAACTGCAAGAAGTGCCTGCATATTGCTGTGGTTTTGCGTTAAATGGGCATATCTTCATGTTGGCAAGGAGACATAGCTAATCCCCTTTGCTCCAAGGACAGCTTAAAGCTTTGATTTTGCATCTCTGAAGTTATATACAGCTGAATATTTAGTTATCTTCTACAATCAAGAGAGATCTACCTAAGAGGTAAAACATTACATGTATTTAGGTGACAGATTAGTAAAGATAAGTGTATTATCTTGCCTTGTTTTTAATTAAAATGCATTATTAAACTTCAGAGGTTTAAGTTTCCTGTTTCAAATCTATAAATATTAAAATTTTCCGTAATTAAGTGCCCCACAGTTAGACAATTTAATGTAAATGATCCCATTAAAAAAAGACATGAAAATATATCAATTCCTCTGATAAACAGTAAGAGGAAATAAAATATTTAAGTATTTTCAGATTTTCCGTATCTAAAATAAATTTTTAATATTAATTTCTACATTTTATTTTCAAAAGTGTAATATGTTCCTTACTATATTCAGTGCCTTACTGCTACCTTAAAAGTTCTAGTTTGTGTGAATAAGCTTGATGATCTTGACTGGTTTGATTAGTTACTAGGTATTGGCTAGGAGCAGAAAAGTCGAGTTAGCATGTTTTAGACTAACGATGTTTTTTCTGGCACAGTATACCAGCAGCTGCTTCTGCAAGTGTTGCTGCTTGTCAGTTTTGAAAGTATTTGCAGAACAAAAGAGAAGCTCTTGAATAAGAAAGTTAGTGAATTCTTCTATATGCTTGAAAAAGAATTGTTGCGTCTTTTCCCCTGAGTGATTGATAATTCAAAATAGACTTTCATTTCAACATCTTTTTATACTCTCTCAAAGTTTATGTAGCAGAGGTTCAGCTGAATTACATTGTAGCTTTATTATTCTTGCCAAACTGCTAACAACTAGGGGGTTTTCTAACACCAGGATATTGATAGATCTGCCACTGGTTTGAAACTAAGGGGACATAGGTATTTTTGAGTTGTCTGTCTGAGCTTTAATTATTTCCAGTCAGTCTTGGGCCAATGCCTTCACCTTTTTTAATAGGGGAAGTGCTGCTGTGATTGGTAGCCACTGGTTGGCATGGGGCCATTGAGTTTCTACAATCACTCTCCATACAAACTATTGTCTAATATATAGAGCATTACACAAACAATGTTTAATTCCTTCAAATATGAAGAAGAAAAGTAGAGATATAGCCAGAGAGAGAGCAGTACAAATATCCATTTCAGTTCAGCATAAAGGGATAAACAATCTGGGTGACAAGACATGCATTTCATTTCTAAGAAAGGAGACAGGGCAAAACTGCTAGGGGCATCTTCACTGAAGAGAACCACCAAAGCATAAAGGTGTGAGGCAGCATTTCTTAAGGAGATACAGAGGCTCACAGATTGAGACAAGGAGATTATTCCCCCATCCCCAAGCCTCTAGGGATGTAAAAGAAAGATTAAAACGCAAGTTAAATATTCTTAGGCAAGCATTACTTGAATGTGTTTATTGTAACAAGACTGGTCTTATCTTGCTGTGTTCTGTTCACCTACTGCAGGTTGCTTATATCCTCAGCTTTATCTAAAAATCAGGCTCATTGTGAGGGCATTAGAATAAAAATACAGCATCCATTTCTGCCACAGTGAATTTTATACTTAATAGGTCCTTAATATCCTTAACACGAGTTGTGGCTGGACCTTTAACATAGATATTGGACCTCAAAGAATTTGGATAAAGTACAGAGGATTTTCTTTTTCTTCTGGGGCATTCAATACTTTTTACTATAAAGGGTCTAAGGGATGGATACAATTGGTGTACTGTCTAAATGAACCTGTGTCTCATTTGTGAGACTGACGTAGTCAATGTTTCTGCTCCTCTCCTCCTTCCCTGCTTCCCATAGGTGGTAATGCCACTGCATAAAATTTCAGGTTAGTTACCAGTAACTGATAAACAATACATTTTTACATACCTTAAAAAAAATATAGTTATTAACCCTTAGTGCATGAGAAATACTACCACTTGTCTTGCTTACAGAATATTAAATAACCAGTAGAGAAATGCAACTTTAAAGGTTCCAGTTGCTAGGTTTGCTTTCAGCAATTAATCACCAGAGCACAGTAGTCTCTTTGAAGGACTCAACAATCTATAGAGAATGGAAAACAAAGTAAGCATCTCATCTTACTTTCAGTGTGAGTCAGTCTCCAGTCTTAAATATATGTGCTCATGAAAACTTTGGGGATATGTGAGCTCACTTCTTTCAGCCTCCACTTGTAGATACCTCTAGGGAAGTGCAGAAGAGGATTTGCACTAGACAAGCCTGAGGGAAACCTAGAACACATTTAGAGTGTGTATTTGCTCTAACTCACTGCTTACTGCAGGTTTTCCATGCTTACATTATTATAGAAAGGCATTACATCTATGAAGTTGAAACTAAATGTTTTGGGCATTTTGTGACACAACTGAAATTTAACAACTTCCCCAAGCTAGGAGTTTCCCCCGTCTCAATTTAACATCATCATCTCAGACTGAGCCCATTGTTAATGTATCAACATATGAAGAAATTTTTCTATTTTTGCTTATAATTCCATTTTTATCTGTTTCAGCTTCATGTAAAGAAGTCAAATATGGTCAGACACCCTATTGCTGAAATTCTACTGAATTATTACAGTTTTTATTGTAGCATAAACATGAATTAACTGACTTAAGTATATCTTTGGGTGGACTAAGGAGGAAGAGTATACTGTATGAGGAGGAATTTTTAATAGATGTGGTGTTCCTGGACAGAACTTGCAATAGCATTCAAAAAAGAAAAAAAAAACCACAACTTCATTTGCGTAGCTTCAAGTTTAGCTAGACTATTTTTCGTTTGGCACACTAATAATAAACCTAGAAACTGATTTACTGGGTGGAAAATGAGAGTAGTCTCCTATTGCAGATGAGTGCTTGTACTTCCGTATCACTGGCATTCAACTGAGAACCTAACTAAATATGCTTATACCAACTCCCCTGGTATGGACCTCAGGAGACTCTGCAGTGTTAGCCTTACTTCACAACGTTCACATAGGCTACACCCTTACCCTTTTTCAACATGGACATTCAGAGACAGGTAAAATATCACTAAAAAATTGTGAAAAAGTTTTACAAAGTGTTCTGTTTTCCAACAGCTTTGCATGCTTCAGCGATGCTACTGTGTTTTGTTTACCTGTACTAACAGAGCTCAGAATTGGCAAAAGTGTTGAGGTTTATTCCCTTCTCTTGGCATGGACACAGTGCTTTCCTGCTGCCAGAGAGCAGAAGAGAGCCCAAACCCCAGAGTCTTTTGTCCGTAAAAGATCTCACTCTTAGAACAGCCTGAAGCAGTTGAGATGATAGACCCTTTAGAAAAACCTGTGTCTGGGAAATGTCTTCCTGAAATTCAGTCTGAGTATTATGGAATGCATTTGATAGGATTTGTAGAAAACAAATGGGTGCAAATAAAGAGTATTTTAAAAGCTTGCTGCATTCTCCCATAGATTCTAGGCAGCTATGGGGCAGATATATTAAACGGCTATTGCTGAGTGGCAGTTCTCCAACTTAGCAAGCGTAAGTACTTACTGAAAAGTGCTAAACAGTCCAAACATTCTCAGACAAAACCAGTTTCTCTGTGCTAATTGGCTGAGTCATGGCTTTTTAGCAATAACTCCTGACACCAGAAGACAGCAGAATTAATGCCTCATATCTAAAGATTCACTAGTGACAGAATCTTGGAAGTTTAAAGGAGAAGGCACCATGCAGTCCAAATTACATCTACATAAAAATGCACCATTCAGCACAGCTATTCCTCTGAAACTCTTAGCATGGCTGGTTCTCAGCTTTAAATATATACAAGATAATCACCAAATTATTTTTATTGTCTTGTTTTAACATTTATTGAAATTCTTTTGTGAAACACTTAGATCTCTAAACTTACTTTGACTCCTCCTCTTTTCATAACATACTCGACTTGCTTACTTGGAACTACTCCTTGCTACAAATATTTTCCTCTTCATTTATGATATGTGCTAGCATCACCTTGAATTTAGCACATACAGAATGGAATCTTTGCAAGAGAACAGAGTGTGAGAAGAGAGGGGTTTTTTTTGTGATCAAAATAAGAAATCCTTCAGCTAGTCAAGCACTGCCTCATTCAGATTCTATCTTTGTAAGCATATCCTGCTGGGTTAAATTACTCCTACCGACAACAGCATGTTATTGATGTTATGATAACTAACGCAGCAGCTCAGTAAGGGTACATTAAGCCATTCCCACTACACAACACCAGCACCTACAACAGAAGTTATTTCAATCATGCAGTTTAATAGGAAAAGTAACGCCATAGTAGACTTGTTACTAGGTTGCCATCTCTCAATTCAAAACATGTTTTAGATACACCTTGATGTGTTTCTATAAATGTAGTAGCATTTAAATTTCAGGACACATGGCCCAGTGATAAACTGTCTTCAGGAACCAACAGAAAACCAGAGAAGTTGAAACTAGAAACTGAAGTTTTGACCTTAAGCAACAAACATAACAATACTCATCTGCTTTACCTTTGTTCCAGAGAGAGACAGCAAACCCAGATGAAAAGTAAATTAGATCTGTTGGTTTACTTGTGCAACAGGTAACTTAATAATTTAATCAACCTACCACAAAACATCTCTTTTCCAATAAGGTTTTTCTCTTCTTGGAGCCTATCACAAGGAACGTTTTTCACTTGGAACCAACCTCAAAACATCTCTTTCCAAGATACTTAGTAGTCTTCAAGATGAGTTTCAAAATACATAAGCCAGTACATTGCTTTCTGAATGTACTATTTGACAATATTTGAACAGTGTTGCTTGTAAAGAGATCGGCAAGTATGGATTATAAGCCCCAGTTTTTGAATGTTTAATTATAGTAATAAAGCCTTACCATGCCTTTGAGCAGCACTTCCTGCTTGCTTACTGACTCTCTACCAAAAGAGTTAACAATTCTTAAAAAAAACCTAACCTTTCATTCCTCTCTCAGTAAATTATTCCTCTGAATAAACTAAGAAAGGGACTAACCTGCTGGTTTCCAGTACTTCATCGGTGCTGACCGCCACAGCAGCATTCAGGATCACAGGTGGCAACCTTATGGAAGGTCATAGGCTGAGATAAGCTTTTAGCTGAAAAGCTAAACAGCTTACACTGGAATAAACAACCAGTAGTGTTAAGAAACAGTAGAACTCAATCATTGCCAGCCCTCACCTCCAGCTAAGAAAGGCTTTATACTGCAGGAAGTGTGATTATAAAGGAGATCTAGTTGGCTGGAAGGGGTACTGCAAGATTGGTGGGAGGAGGGAGGCCCAGGTGGCCCTAGTCTTAGCTATTAGCCATCAGGACAGGGCATGGGTGCAGCTGAAGGCTTGTTTCTGAAAGATGTGCTTAGGTGCTTCAGTAACCTCAAATAAGTAGAATCTGATTTCCCCCTCAGTCTACAGATGGCATTTTCTGCTGCCTCATGTTCCTTCACATGATACAGGACACTGCCTCAGTACTTGCTTAGAGGCAAAAGTATTAACAACACAACAACGTTAATATTTTTCTATCTTTCCTTTGCAGAATCTGCCCTCTTACCAGAATCTTGTGATAGCATAAGAGACTTCTAACATAGTTGTACCCCTGTTAGTGTGCAGTCAGTATCAGATTTCTGGTTTAGATTTAGATTGTATTCTAAACTGCAAGTCAGGGTAGAAAGTATTTATAATACCTTTAATGTGATTTTTCTAGCTATTGTAACACTTTAAACAACAATATAAATGGGAAACTCTGTAAGAAACATGAAGAAAGCAAGTATCTAGTATGGTAATTTATTTGACATTACTCAGACCAGCTGAGAACATGAACCAGTTTCCAACCCTCACTGAATACTGATTTATGTTTTTGAAACGTAATTCCATAAAGAAGCACCAAAACTGTCCCTTCATCTTTGGTTTAGAAGCATGTCCTTCATAAATACAAAACTACCTGTGTTTGGGAGATACAGCCATGCCTACTCTGCATAGGTCTCTCCTTTGACATTTTAAGTCTTACAGAAAGAAAGGGGAGCCCTTCTCCCTGTCCTTCTTTCTGCCCTTTCCTTCTGGGATACCATGTTAGCAAACATTTAGCATGAAGATCTCACCCTGACTTTGTAAATAGTCATTGGAACAGCCCACATATTTGCAGGCAAATACTGGGCACAGAAAGTCTCAGACAGGCACAGCTCCCCTTACTAATTGCTATTTGATGCTGCTGCTGAAGGGACACAGGGTGTGCTACACTTCAGAAGCTGAGAAGATTCTCAAGAATGTGGTGTTACCCTCAGCTTTGTTTGGAGGAAGTGCTCACAGTGACGCCCTCCCCATCACAACACTTTTAAAGAACAAAGTGTTAGTACATCAGCTAGAGGTGGAACGTATTGTGTGCACAGATGTGCCTAAAAGAAATGGAAGAATTAATTGTGCCTGAGATTCTGTGTAATTAAACTGGGGCTTCTAAAAATGTAGGTGAAAAAAAAAACCTGCCTTCATGTACAGACACCAAATAGTAAGTAAAAAATACTTACTCTGTTCCCTGTAGAGGTGATGTGATTGATTCCAACCCATAATGTATTCTGCACAGACTTCTTGGAACCCAGCCAATACATAATAACAACATAGATACTACATATGTGACATGTATGTACTACATGTGTGACTAGGAAACAATGAACACGTAAGGCTTGTTTATGTTCCGAAAGTCCTGAAAAAAGGAAGTCCAGTAAATTACAGCTGTGTATAAACGAAATATCATCCAAGTGTTTAGTCATGTTTCATACTAAGATTATATGGAATTATCTGTGCAGCTATTACCAAAGAGCATGATTGGTATTATGATCCCCAAGGCTGAATAAGTCCATTGACATGTCAGGTTTGCAACAGAGACATGTTTCAATAATGTTCACGGCACCCAGATTATATTTACTAAACAAGTCAACCAATTCTTCTTTATATACAGGTGCATTTTTACTTCAGTCAAATGTGTGGTAATCAGAACTGACAGAGCTTTGAATTATGTCTGTTGTACTTACTGGAGCTAACATATTTGCTGTCACCGTTCACAGTTTAATGTATCTTCATGTGGCCATGTCATTTTCCCTGCTTAATGCATACTTGATCTAATCCTACTATTTTAGGGAATAATGTATGATTATTATGCTTGTTTTATTAGTGTTCTCTAGATATTTGGTTACCTCATTAATTATTTCACTGCATATCAACACATATTGCTCCATATGAGTTTAGCCATGCAATATTATTAGATTTGTCTTGTCTCAAATAGAATAGCATTTCTAAGCAGGGGTATGGTAAGCTGCTTAGCTACTACAGCCATGTAGACAGGGCACCAGTCAGTGGGTCTCCAAGTCTTGGTGCTCTGTGTATATCTCAGGTAGTCTTTTCTTTCCTAAGATCCTGGAGTTTTGTTAACATGTAACATTCAGGCTGACCCTCTGAAATAATTCTGGTTCAGTGATTTCCATTTGCACAATTGCTGATACAAGCCCTTATTTGTGAAGCCTTTCAATGGCAGTGGCATTTAGGCACTCTTTTTTATACATAATGGGGAAACTGAGAAAAACAGAAAGTGAAATATCCTAAACCATAAAAATTTGTTCCAGAAACCACCTTGATTTTCCAGATTCCTAACACTGAAACTCTGAGTCATGAAAGCTTCACTTTCTTGGTATGTATGGAACACAGGTGCTCCCTGTGCCAGGTACTGCTGTTCTGTTACTTGTGTCAGGTCGGGAGAAGAAATTCTGCTCCTGAGAATATTGGAACTTAGGAGAAAGAGTATTCTGTAGTTTAAAAGATGTAGTATTTTCCTTGTGTAAGGTTTTATATTTTCCCTTTTACGTTTCCTTAGAAGCCTAAAGCTGTGCTGCCAACTTCCTGTAGATTTGCTTGGCCTAAAGGAAGGAATGCCGTGAGGTATCTCCCATGAACAAAGAATCTTATATTCAGTGCCAGGATCTGTTTTTCAGATCAGAGGTAGCCATGAGGACTGTTTTTATTTTGTCCACTATGGAGAACAAACACATTTAAAAATTTTGGCCCTGTTTTCTGAAAAATTTGAACATGTTAGCATTTGGCTTGATATCATGTGAAAAATTTGCACTGAAATAAAATAATTTAGTTTAAATTTAAATCAGTAGTGTAAATGCTACTTAATAATTGAAATGTCTTATTATTTACATCAAAGTAGATCTTTCATTATAATGAAGCAGCTCATATTTTTTGTATTTTTTGTATGAATCTCATATTTGCTAAATTGCAGTAGGAAATTCCAGTTATTGTATTGCATTATGGTAATTCAGTATCAGTGATGAATATTGATTGCACATAAATAACTACATGTAAATACATATAGTTAACTACATATAATGATGACACAACAGCTTCATGACTTGTAAAATAATGCAGAACATGCTAAATACAGCTTCACATGTTAATTTTGTAGGAATTTTTATTGAAACTTGCTGATGTAATTTAATATGCTGAAAACATTTTGACTATATTTGCCCCACTGACTTCCACTGAAATCTCTGGTTTTAAACTTTTCAGAAGACAAAAAAGATATGAAACTGTTTCTCTTTTTTTCTTATAGATGTGCAATGGTTTAGAGCAGCCAAGGAAGCAACAGCGTTCAGACCTCAACGGACCAGTTGACAATAATAACACACCCGAGGTAGGTACCTTGGGCTGCTAGGGCTGTTCTGCTGCCTGTCTTCCTGTGGTCAGGCTTCCATGAGGGAAAGCAGGCACTGAATTGTCAGCTTTCTCCCTCTCACACACAGATACTTGGGCTCTGTTTTTTTTTTCTGAACTGACAATAAATACCATGCCTACATATTCCAAAAAGTCTTTGAACTATACCCATGAATTTGTTGCTGCCACGTTTGTTTTATATAACTGTCCACAACAGGTACTCAAGCCTAATGTTTTCTGATGACATACAGGATAGGGAGAACACTTCAGAAATTCTTTTTTTTTTTATAATTGAGAGCAAAAGTAGCATCAAAATGAAATAGGCTTCTGCATTTTTTCTCTGGCACCCAGTGTCAGTCTTTGAAACCAAAGGACTGCTTAATTCTCACAGGAATAATTATCTTTAAAGAACCCCTAATATCAAGCACATCACTCAGTGCTGAGGGCTCAAATGATTTTGAGTGGCTTCTGTGGTAAGATGTGTCCTGGCTCAGCCAGCTGTGAAAAAGACACAGTGATAGGCAGACCTGCTCTTGTCACTGAAAACCAGAGCAAAGAAGGGATCTAAGAATGCAGAGTGAGGTTATGCTTGAGGCTAGACACAATGAAATGAAATTCAGACTTGAAAGCAGAATTCTGTTATCTCAGAAACATACAACATAGCCTGTAGCCTGTTACGTTAATGAAGAGGCACATTTCTAAAGCCTTTTCCCATAATGCAGAAATCATTCTCTTTCCTGGAAGCAGGAATGCCTGAGGAGGCTGGCAAAAGAAAAGCAAATGGAAGGACCATATCCATTTATTGAGAATAGAGACAGTAGCATAAAAAGAGCACTGTTGCAGCCCCTGCTGAGATTAAGTGTAGTGCTATGTACTGAATCAGGGACAGTTCTTTTTATTCACTGACCCAGAATCTTACTTTGTAAAATACTGTTAAAAGTTCTTAATTGGAAATTAGGGCTATTAATAGGTAGTGTGATCTAAGGGACAAACTACTGGGCTGGGAATTGCTGGTTTGTATTGCTCATTTGACAGCTGACTTCCTAGGTCATTTTCATGTTCCTCACCCCACCCTCCCTTATTTTTGTGTGTGGTGGGATCTGCTGAAAAATCTTTGAGATTCCAGATAAACAGTACTATGTATCTGACGGGTTGGGTTAATTACTGTGATATAATGTGTTTCCCTGTGCTAAATAGTGCCTATGCAGACTTTAAGAGAGACATGTGATTTTTTTTTTTTAAACAACAGTCAGCTGTTTAAATATAATACAAATTCATATCAGTTTGTGAAAATGGTTTTGTTACAGCTATACCATTTCTATTTCTCAACAGACAAAGAAAGTGTCTTCATTTCCAAGTTTTGTTGATGGTAAGTTTTACATCATCCGTAGTTAAAGTAGAAAAAAATGGAAGCAAATGCTTTGATATCAGTTGTAAAAAACAGTCAGACCCAAGAGAATATCCCTCCCCCATGGCGATGGGAGCCTGGTGGTGATAAAAAGGAAGAGAAGATAGAGCTCTCAGAAGGATTAAGGTGAAGACAGAGACAGCTACAAACCTGGAAGGGGGTGAAAAAAGTGGTAACTGTGGGCCCCAGCAGGGTGCAGATTTATGAATGCGTAAGAGCGTCCTGTTCTTCATGGCCTTGTGCAGAGGAAGAAGTCACTTAACTGTTCAGAGCAGCCCTGTATCACTTTGATGTGATGCCCATTATTCCAGTCTGGAAATATCAGTTGTTGGCACAAACAGAAAGGTTCTCCTCATCTGACAAAAAACTGGTAATCCAATCCTCTGTTTCAGAGAGCCATGCTTTCATGTGTTTCTTCTATCTCCTTTGCACTGCTGTTACACATTTTCTGTTTGGAGAAAAAAGTCAATTTATTAACACAAGAGGGTAGACAGAGATGAAGTGGGATTATAATGAAAAATATTATCATTCTTTGATTCACAGACAGCTGAAGAACTTTGTATGGGGAAAATGCATACAGCTGTTCCTGCAAAAAAAAAGTCTACGCTGTAAAGTGAGAAAAAATAGTAGGAAACTTCTAAGTATCTGACCCCCTAGGTCTGCCATGAACACACTTTTCCCCACAATGGAAACAAAAAAATGCATGGTAAAAACTTGCTTTCTAATGCTGTTCTCAACTTAGGAAAAACTTACTGGGATTTAGAGTAATATTAGAATGTCAAAAACATTTTTCTTCTATTCTCTGATGTCATCAGCTTGACTAGCAGCTTCTGGTTTTAGTCATTTCCTTGAAGAACTAGAGCAAATGGAAAGGTCAAAGACTGCCCCTTTTACACAGATTGACACCTGAAGGAAATTACATGTTACACTTGGCATGTACTGGCTAACAGGCCCAAAGTAGAGGTAATTTAAATGCATTCCCCAAGGTAAGGGAGACAGGAAAGCAAGCTGATACTTTGTAATAAGCATCTACTGATTGTATAGTGGACAACTAGAAAGGGACCCAGCAGGAGCAGAGCTTTATATAGACTAAAAAAATCACCCCTTACAGTGCTTGCAGATACAACTCCACATTTTAATTTTACTGGATAAAAAGGTTGTGTCCTTTTCTTTCCGTACTAATCAGCTCACTACTCTGTTGGAAAGGGCTCAGTATACTCTTGTAGATAGATAACAATCACTTTGCTCTCCCTGGTTTTTTTCTGTAGTTGCACAGTATGGGAGGAAAAGGTAGCTATTAGGCTTTTTCTATTGCAGTTATTACATAGCATTGCCTCATACAAATAAATATGTAGCTCACAAGGTGCTTATGATAGCTAACATGAATGCTCTCTGAATTTGAGGAAAAATACATGTTTAGTTATTAATTTGTATGTAGACTCCCAAAGGAGCAAGACCCTGCTGCACGTAAGGAAAGATTCTGTCAGCTAATCACCCCTTTCTTCCCTGAGCTTTGGTGGCGATACACAACCGTATTCTGCTGATATTCATATTTAGCTGCTCAGGCACTTAACTTGCAGCATGACCCCTTAACTACAGTAGTTACATCTATATTGATACATAATATTTTTTCATATGCCATGTGGACATAAGAACAAATTAGGTAACAGGCACAAAAAATTTTGGAGATAGGTCCTTTTGCTATTAGAATTGTTTCAGTAGTAGTCCCACTACATGCTTGTAGTGGTAATTAGTTCCATGTTCAGAGCTTCTGTCTTTTTTGCTCTCTATATTTGTCCTATCAGCATAAATCTGATTCCCTTGCAAGGTAACAACCATGATGAAGTAAAGAAATGAGCCAAAATATGGAACTTGTAGATAGCCATTCTGCAAGGTGACACATGCCCTGTGTCCATTTACTGCTTATGCAAAATCTGCTGCAGTGGCATGCACCCTAAGGTCTCAGTGGCTTCATGCAGTAAGATGGTTCTCAGGAGGAAGGTGAAAGTGCTCCTGCACTCTGAGTGCAGTCTCTAAATTCTGTCTGAATCCTTGGTTTACACATGATCTTAGATAAATACAAAAATATGTTCCTAACATTACTAAATGCAGTTATGCTGAATTATTGAATGAATATTCTTTTTCTTATATTATGAATATAAGAGGTAAGTTAATTTAGAAATGTTTAGACCTAGTCTACTTAGTCTAGAAATACATTTATAATTGCCTTAATACATCAGCAGAAAACAAGTAATCTGTATTGCATTGATACAGTTAAACTTTTCAGAAAGAGTTATCTAATGTTTAAGCACCAATACTGAACATGAAATTCCCGTCTTTGTTCACATCAAACTATTCTTCAAGTTTCATCTCTTTCTTCTTCCCTTCCTCATCAGTAAGCGTTACACATGCTTACAGGCAAGGGCATGCTTAAGTGTTCTGATGAGCTGGGACCTCAGCCAAGTCTGCATTTTCATATTTAAAGCAGCCAGAGATAAGGGAAGAAAACACTCAGGTAACCTAATCTGACCCTGGCAAGTTTCAATAACATTCCATCCTTCCAACAGATGTCTTATTTTCCCTGACAATTGCTTACATTGCCTTCATGATGGGAGATGTATGCTGGAAGTGTTTTCTGCCCAAAAGGCCCTTTCTTGTTTGGTTGGTTTTCTGTTACAATAAGCATTTTATGTGCTGTTGTGTTATATATGATGCTGCAGAATTGTTTGCTAGTATAGTGGTCCTACAAAAAATCACTTTCTAATGGCTATGAAGAGATGAAACCACATCCAACCAGAAGCCCCCAATCTTTAAAGAATCCAAATAAATAAAATTAGGATTACAAAATTGCTTAAAACCCTAGGTTGCTTCCATGTTCAAGAAGGTTTTCAGACAAATTAGTTAAAAAACACGGCTTCTGTCCCCAGACAGTCAAGATATGAGAAGAATTTGATGGCTTCCTTTGTAAGACTCATTAATTTCACAGACCCTGAAGATATGGTGGGCATGACTGTTTCATGCTTGGAGATGCTGGCAGTGTATATGTGAAAATAGATCTGTAAACATGTCTTTGGAAGGAAAGAGCCTTTGACATAACATGTCTATGACTTGGAAATCAAGACAAAAATGTCTTGCTCAAAGATTTACAAAACACCAATGTAACCAGAAATGGGCCAAATTTGACATACTTGAAAATAATAGAAGAGCAAACAAGCTTTCCTGACTTCAGCCATAGATTTTGGGCTAGAAAGGACGTAGATAAAGGGACTGATTTGTTTTAAATAACCAGCACAGCTTTTTTTTTGTTGACAGATCCTGCAGACTTAGAATTTTAGTCTTTCCTTGATGTAGTAATGACTGTATTAAAATTTGTACCAAGAGTTGCAATTTTAATTTTCTTCAGGCACACAGAATATTTCAAGAAAATTAATATATATTAATTACTAAAGGAGGTTAGTTAAACTGATTTAAACATCTGGGTAAGTGTATTTCAGAGTTAAGCAACCTTGATTCAATTTAGCCTGATTTACTTAGCCTGAAGTGAAGGAAAAAACAAAATTAAAGCCACTTTTATTTTTAATGAATGTGTCAGTATCTAATGAAGTTTAGCTAACTTAACATTAATTTCACATCTTCAGTTAATTTCCCTCTTTGCTACCCTTGAAACAAGATATCATATGATGCAACATCAGTATGTTGTTGCATACTGAAAGAAGTACAGATGTGTGAGACTAAGTTTTAGGCCTGAAAAGATGTATAAGTAACATCGTCATCAGAGGTACCATATAAAATACATCATCTATCTGCTGAAAATATAATGGTGCAAAGGTGCAAGCAAAGAGGAACAGAGATATAGTAAAAGGAATTCTTGCGGAACTTTCATTTTCTTTGTTTTCATTCGGTGAATTAGTGCTGCAGGAACAAGGTATTGAAAAGAGTTGGCCTTTGTGTAGAATTTCAGTGACACTTAAAATTAGTAGCTTCCCAAGGATTTCAGTGAGGGTTGTCACACTTGCAGTGGACACTGTAATGATATTTTTTTATTCTTTACCACTACCTTGAGAATTTTAAATTCCACAGAATTCTATTCTGAATTATAATGAAGATCCAAAGCATTACTGGATTTGTACGGATGTGCAAAATGTGTCCTCCTGCAGTATATAATTGTCCTTTCTCACCTTGAAACTACAGTATTTGCTAGTAAAACAAATAGCTCCATTTTGTGTGAGCATTGTTAGTTAGTACCAGGTCTCTGAAGAGTGCAGAACTGGTATAAATGTAACTATAAACATATATAAATATAAATATAAATATAAATATAAATATAAATATAAATGTATGTTTATATACTTCGGTTACTGGATTACAAAGACTGTGAGTTTTTTTGCTGAGGGTTGCAATTTCCAAATGTGAGGCTTGCATGGAAGGATAGGTGTCAGCAGCATTGCTTGAAGCAGAAAGTAACTTCTTTTAATCAAGTTTATTTTCTGTTAGAAGACTTCCTATAAATTAGAACTGGAAAATGGAGGACAGGAATGCTCACTAAAAGAGACCTGTGTAAACCACTATTTCAGCCGGTTACATCAGCATAGCATGCCATATACTTTTCTTTCTCCACATATTAATCTTCCACGTTCAACTGATGATAAATAAATTGAACTAACCCACTGTACAAGAAAACTTTTTTTTAAAGTAGCATCTCCCTTCAGTGTCACTTTTCTCCTCACACATGAGATTGATACACTTCAAAAAAATGTGTCAGCAGCTTGGCAAGTTGATACAGCTCAAGGCAAATTTTCTTTCTTAAAACTGTTGAGAAACAGAAAATATTCACTGTCAAGAGATTTCAGCCAAACTCTGGAATGACTGTTCTTTGCTGTTGATCTAATCAAGCTAGATGTAAATTTTAAAAGCTGAATAAAGCAGATCATGAGCATAGTCCCACTGTGATACAAATACTGTCCTTTATTCTCTTCTCCCTGCCCTCTCTTTTTCAAGAGACAACTTGCAAAATGTAAGTTAATGTTAGAATCTCACCAAAGTCATGGTGTAATTAATACTAAGTTTATGCAAAGGCATTTCATTGGATGAAGGCTAAAATTTCAAAAATATCAAGATGTTTCTGCGTTCCACTATTTTCCTCTCTTTTTTTAATATGAAATTTTTCATACTCTTTCCACATGCTCCTTTTCTATAACTGCCTTCTGTGACTTCCCTGCTTTCAGAGGACATGGCTCTGTGACCTTTTGTGCCGATGCCACTGATCAGAACGTGAACATTTTAGTGAATTCCTGTACTGAAGCATGTTTCTCCAGCTCTAGGTTTCAACAATCTGTACCAGCCTGGGAACAGTATTTTTCTATCACTCTGTGAATTCAGGCCTTATATATGACAAAACAGCATCAAGACACCTACTTTTCTTCTTTCCTAAACTTTCTTAACCACATGGTGGACTTCTGAATCAAAGAGCACCTTTGTGCCCATTGCTCATCAGTATTTTTGCCTGAGATAATGTTTGGGGACTGTGTACTTCTACAATTATCTCAAAAAAATGTGGTTACACAAATGTGTATTCTAGCAGAAGTGTAGCTCGTGCACTGTAATCGTCATACATATAAATAGTAAAAAAGTTATGACAAAGAAACTTATCAGCATTTCTGAAACTTGCAAATATTCCAATGTTATCAGCGCAGCACAGAAAAAAATTTCCAATTATTTTCCTTTAGAATTCCACAGTCAAACTGCTAATGTTTTAAATACTGCTTCATTAATAGGGTTTTTGGGGAAAGAATTATAGAGGAAAACATAATTTCTATTCCTGTGGATTTCTTCACCAGGTTGTTTGAGCCTCAATATCCTTTACTCAGTTTCTCATCTCTCTACCGTCTTTTGAAAGGCAGTAACTGTAAATGTCTCATGTCAGTTCCAGGACCTTGTGAACCTGAAGACCTCATTGATGGAATCATCTTTGCAGCCAATTACCTGGGCTCTACACAGCTGCTTTCTGAGCGCAACCCTTCCAAAAATATAAGAATGATGCAGGCCCAAGAGGCAGTGAGCCGTGTTAAGGTAGGGGATTTTTACGGCTTGTAGAATACTCTGATCCTTTGACAGTTGATCTCAAGAGTACAGGATCTTCAGCTCCAATCTACTCTGAAGTGCACTTAAGTGAGCATAGATCTAGTACTGTAAATAACATTAGTTTCCAGTGCTTATTATGAAAATACATGCAGAACAAAACATAAATTATTCAAGAGTTGATTCAAAATAGTTTGGAAGCTGTATGAAGAATTCAAGTATTCAGGACAAATTGCAGACTGCAATTGGGAAATATTCCAATGGGAAAGCATCAGATAGTTGTTTTACTGTGGTTTTCCTCTCGTGTAATTTATTCTTTTAACTTCCTACGATTAGTGAAAACTACTCTCAATATAGTGAACTTACTACTTTCTTAGGACAAGAAGATTCATTACTGTAGTGTTTGGATTTGGTGTTATTTACGGTGAGCAATTTCTCTGTAAATAATGTAGCATAGAGTGCTTCATAGAGCTCTGTAAAAAATGCTTTTTTTGGTTAATAAGCCAAGTAGAATATTTTTCTTTTACAGTTTTTGTGGATCTGCTGTAAATGCCTTATCTGAATAAGCAAGTGGTTAGAAAGAGGTAGATTTAAATGCTAATAGAAAAATTATGTGCTTAGTCAATAAAATTTAATTTGTAAAAATTGCATGTTTTTGAAGGACACCAATTTGGGAATATCATTTACTTAGCAAGAAACTCTCACGATCGATGATTGATACAGCATTTAGAAGCAAAAGGAAGACAAGAATAGTCCAGTTCTTTAAACATTTCAAACCTTTGAATTTCTATTTAGCATATTGTGCTGTCTCAAGCAGTTAAGTAATTGTTGATTACAGTTAACTCCCTAAAAGCTGTTTTGTGTATGAATAGCAATCCTAATCTGTCAGGAATACTTGACTACTTTAAATAGCTGTGGAAGAGAGCTTGGGTTATGTTTTGTTCAACAGTTACATATAGAGGTATGATTCATATGGACAGAAAACCTGGAGTTTAAAGTAGCGCATGTACTGTCAGTTTAAATTGCTGTATATTTAGCAGGATAAACGTTTTGAGCAGCTGTTAACAGACAACACTCTTCGGTACTAATTTTTTTATGATCAGATGTGGTAAACGGACCTATTATTTTGAAACAACATGCATAATGCCATTAAATCCAATTATGCTTGAGAACTGCATAAGAGATAAACAAACCTTTCTCTCTTGCACAACTTTCTCCCACTGCCCCCAAATTTTTAACAGTCTGGATTCATAGTCAAAAGGTTTCCCTGACTGCCCACGCTGTCTTTTCTCTTTCTTTGTGTGTACATCTGTCTGCATTCTTTTTTTATGCTGCTCCTCAGAGGATGCAAAAGGCGGCTAAAATCAAGAAAAAAGCGGTGTGTAAACTGTTTTTCTTGAATGCTAATGTTTACTTACTTTTTTGTTGTTCTCCATGGAGGGTTGTGTCCTTTCATTATGGGTCCTCATAAAGTTGTCATTTTGGTTTCTTCTTTGTTAAGTAGTAGAACACTGGATGGAGTAAATGAACTCATTTTCTTCATTGTTCATTTGCTGGAGTGCCTGTCTGCTGCTCTTCTTCTGTTGAATACCTGTGATTTGTTTAGTCCAGATATACTGCTGATGTTATCCAGGAGACTTTTTTTAAACGTAATGCCTTTTTTATCTTATTAACGGAAGCAGTAAGATACATTTCTGGTGGCTGTGACTTACTGTAAATTTATTAAATTATTGTCAATATCTTAAAACAAAATAAATTACTGGGTAGTAGCTGGAGCAATTCATTCAGGAGACATTTCACTCAGTTAAAAACTGTACTTAAGTAAATACAGTTGAAAAAATATCACTAAATTTCATCTTGCTCTTAGTGGTGGTCTTGGGTGAAAGCAATGCGAGTAATCGCTGCCAAAGTATATGCTTGCTTTGTTCAGTGTTTTCATTTTTGCCAAATGAGACTTCATTCAAATAAAATTAAACTGGATGAATTATAGGCATAGCTCAGCCTTTATAACTACAGAAAAGAGCAGCGAATACATCATTCTTCCTTGCACTGTTTCATCAAAGAACCAGTCTCTGACCTGGAGACTGATGTCTGCCATTAGCGCAGGGTGATACAGTCTGTAGCCATTTTATTCTGAGGCTGCTAACATGGGTGCTGCTACATACCAGGTGCAATAGTGCACTGTGGACAAGTAGCCTGGAGGAATATATAGGTTCCTGCTGGAACTCAAGAGTATTAGATAAGCTCTTGGATGATGCTTCAGTGAGAGGTGGCAGCTGCTTTGCCCCTTTCTTGCCTCTCACTTGGGCAGAGCTGTGACTCACACTTAGCAAACCACATGGCAATGCACCCTAATCCCACTTGCTAACGGGATATGGAACTGCTTCCCTAGTTAGCAGTGCTCAGGAGTTGAGGTCTGTAAGTCAGCTGGTGGCTTTCTGTGATATGAGAGAAATATCAGTTCAGTGCTCAGTTCTTTATTTTCTAGAAAAAAAACTAAACAAAAAATCCAAAAACCCCTAAACTCCACCAGAGTACTGAGCACCAGCTTGCACGTTTTTGGTGAACTCACCGATGATAGCAAGGGCTAAGCAGCTGATGGGGATAAGTTGCTTTCTCAATTCTGATGCCTCAAGTACTGAAGTGTATCAAAGAGACAGTAGGGAAGGATCAGGCATACTTGTTCTCCTGGATATAAATAGAGAATTTTAGTACTTGAGGTGTCAGTCCCATGGGCTCTGGAAATTCACTGTTACCCACAAAAGCTGAGGATGCCTCACTCTTTCTCTGCAATAAATGCATTCTTGCCGTGTATCTAGAAACACCTTTTAATAGCCATCTCTGTAGCGGTTTAACCATGCAGTTGCCTCACATCACATTGTGCTCGAAGCAATCAGTGAATCTGTCATTCTAAAGAGGAAATTAAAATTCCTCTTGTAACAAAGCATCTGTCTTTTAGACTTCAGAGGGAGATTCCCAGGCCTTGACTGAAGTGGATCTGTTCATCTCCACACAGAGAATCAAAGTTTTAAATGCAGACACACAGGTAAGTCATGATTACTACTCTTCAAGAATAATGTTGAGTTAGATTGCACTCTAATACTATCAGTTGAAAACTTTAGTAAATTTGGATAAAATCACTGTTGTGAGAATATTCAGAAAGAACAGTATTAGATCTGTTATTACTGTAACACTTGGAATTTGCCGATATAGTAATAATGACACCATTTGCTTATTTGATGTGTTGGAAAACATATCAATAAATGCATGTTGCTGAGATTTATAATTCAATTTAGGAAAAGGTTCAAAAGTCTTTCAGAATGCATGTATGCTGCTTCTCTGAAAAAGATTTGGTACCCACATCTATGATCTAACAGAGCAATAATTTCCTGCTTGGACTAAGCTATTTGTATCTTGCCATTTTTAACATTTAACCTCCAATTTTTCCATAAATCACATCTGAGCTACTACTCTTTTATCCTAATGTAAATTATTAATTATTCATATTAAAGAAGCATCTGGAGACCACAGCAATAATCAGCCTCATCTTCTAGGAATATATCTATATATTCAACAAGAGGCAATCTTCATAAGGAGGATTATTTTTAAGGAATTTACAATTAAATACATATAGTTTATGCATGGATCACAATATTTAGTATAAAAGTCTCACAAGATCTCTTAGACTGATCATACTTACAGAAAGTCTTCAAATTTTCATTCTTATCAGAGGCTTTGAAAAGGGTAATTGTAGTGGCATGTTGTGCTTTAGTTTTCAGTAAAAACTCTACTGTATGCAGCTAACAACAGTTGAAAAATGGTAAGACCTCAAATTACATTAAAGAACAAACTATTTAGAAAGTGTTTAGTTAAGCAAGATATAGCCAAACTGGAAAATTCACCTTGTAGTATTTGGAAAAGTGGTCGGAGTGATGTTAGGCTATCCTTTCAATGATACTCTTCTAGAACTAAAGAAGGTAATATATATTCTTTTTTATTTTTAGTAGTAGAACAGACCAAGTTTTTTGTTTTTCTAACAATGCAAACCATGAGGCACATACTTCTTCCTGAAATATAATAGAGATAGTATCTCCAGGAAATGGATTACTTTTCTTTTAACATAAGCAGATGTCCTCAACATGCCACTAGCACTCCCAAGAGATGGAGCCAGATGAGGAGTAGAATACCCCATCTAACACGGGCAGCAGTATTTACAATCTGCCATCAATAAATAATCCTGATATTGCATTTCATCCTTGATAACCGATACCACTATTAGTTATGTCTTAGGGTTTTTTTGACCTCCTGGGAAATAGGCATCATCCAGAGAGTATATTATTATCAAAGCTTATACCTACTTTTTGCCTTAGCACAAAATAGAGCACTAGTAATTATCAGTGTAAAGATGACTACAGACAATTATTGATAAATGAACAACTACATTTTACAGTTAGACTGTGTGGCAGTGAATAGATAATTTCTCTTTGTTGAGTCATAGCGGAAGTCACCCTTTCCCTTCTTCAGATAGTTCATCATTTCAGCTGAACACCAGTCCTTTTTAAAACTAAAAAAGGGAAGTCCTTTGAGGCAGACCATAAACACTTTGTCAAACAGTTATCTTAGTCTCCTGATTCCCTTGAGATTCCTAGCGATACAAAATGCAATCCACCATGAAGAATGAGCTGTTCAACTAGATTAAAATAGCAGTATTGGAAATTATTAAAATTACAAGCTCTCTGGTGTTTGCCCTGGCTTTTTTGCTTTCTTTTTTTACTACAGTGGGTCCTTCTGAGAGCTGTAATTGACTTATTCTCATTACTTTTTAGCGTTGCTGTTGGAATGCTTTTGCATTTTTGGCTTTGTAGTATTTTTCAGCACTAGTGCAGTTTCCTGACTGGTATAATTACCAAAGGTCTGTTTCAGCTGGTGGGGCAGCTGGCAGAGACAATCTGTTCTTTCATGGCTTTATCAATTATATAAAACCTATTTCTTCAGTGTGCCATCCGTGCTTTTATCCATCTGTAGTGCTGTATAGCGCACATGAGGCAGCAGCGGATTTAAAATGTGGAACTCTCAGTTAAAAACGACATGCAGCAGGGTTCAAAATGCTGAATAGCACCAATGAGGTGTATTACCACATTGGAACAGATCCAGCTCTGGTGATTCTGTTGCCCTCAGCAACACTGGGAGATGGCACCCCTGCCACTTTTTAGTTGCTTTCGCATTTAGTTACTGAATACATTCAGTCCAAGTTGACCACCTGTTCCGTATTTGTGGGAGAAGCAACTGTAGGTTTGGCCACATGCCTGCTTCATATGAGAGCAGCTCTTCCCTGTGCTGCAGCTTTACGGGCTTGCATCAGTGCACACAATCAGCAGAAATACCACAGCGGCCTCGCCCATCTTTGTGCTCATTCTGTGCAGAGAAGCTGGGACTGAAGCAATGGAGAAAACTAGCAGAGAAAAACAAAGATACAGAGGTCACAAATGTGTATGTGCAGAGCTTCTGGTAGATGATGGGTTCCATACAATTGTGTGACTCATTAGGCTGTCTAATTCACACTCCCACAGGATTATCTCACTGGAAAGCCTGGAAAAATGCTTAGTCTCTCCTCCTTCAGGTGCTCTTTGGGTTTCAAAAGAGACAACAAATGAGATTGTAAAAGAGTTCATTAGAAAGGAGTGAGAATCTGGACAAGAGAAGATAAAACAGGGGTTCTGAAAAAGGCCAAGAGAGGCTGAATTTCTAAGGGTAATAAGGATGGAATGGATGAAACTGGAAAAGTGAGGACGGAAAGAATAGAAAAGCAGATGGTCAGAGATTGAGGGATTCATGGGAAAGTAACAAAGGAGGAGAGAGGGTGAAAATTAGATAGTGGTAAGGGAAGATAGAGTGGAATAGAACATGGAGTGAGAAGGGAAAAAGTCAAGTCACAAGTAAGTCAAAAGTAAAGACATGTTTACATTCAGTATATATTGTTTGTGCTTATTCCTAATTGTAATTGCATTAGAGAGGAAGAAGGTGTGAGGGAGTGGGGGAGTGACTGCTTTCAACTCTGCAAGGGGAAAATACAAAAAAACCCTTTAAGTAACTCCTCTGTGATGATAAGGACAGAAAGACTTTCTTGGCAGCCAAGATTAAATGCATTCATTTTCCCAGACCATTCTCTCCTGTGTACACTGCATGTATGATTACAGCCTTACAGAATACTTAGTGCAGACTGCTGAAAAGCAATTATCTCTGCAGAGCTCCCAAGATTCTGCTGAGAGATGTCCCTTATAAAACCTTTGTCCCTACTGAGAGAAGTGCTATAAGTCCTCCTGAGCCACTGCAGCCCTTAGAGACACCCCTCAGACCATCTCTTAACCATCACCACCTTTCATAGTTTAGGGATAGAACATTTTATTTCAAGCCCGAGAAGAATCATTACAATAATTTTATGGGTAGTGATTCTGCTTCGTAAGACAGGCAGCTCTAAGAAACAATGATTATTTGTATCTTTCTCTGTCAGCTTAAATTGTACTGAAATTTTAAAACATTACTCTTGTTGACTTGAGGAACAGTCTTGCTCTCTTAGGCCTTAGAGCTTTGTTTAGTAATGGTAAACTAATACTTGGCTGTTTATATAAAGCATGCTGCTTGGGATTATGAAAATCATGTTATTATCTTGTACACATTACATTGTTTTCTGGAAGATCAGATATCAAGGGAGAAACCCTGCCACTACAGACACAGTAAGGAGGGTATCTCAGTTGTCTAATATGATCGAGTTAGATGAAAACTAACTTCATGCTGCTCAGTGGGATATTTGTATCAAGAGTCACTAGCTAATAATAATAATAATAATAATAAACCAAACAAAACCCCCCAAAGACCTTCTTAGTTAAAAAAAACCAAACCAAACAACAAACCTATAGTCAATTTTTCTTCCTTCACATTAGAAATATCCACATACATATGCAAGCAGATGCCAAAAGTAGCAGTGACAGCCTCAGTCTTGGCCAAGAACCAAAGATTATTTTAGATAACAGAAAGAAATTTACTACTTGAAACTAAGAGAAATCACACGCGAAAGTGAAACTAATTGATTCAATAAGAAGGTGGGATTTTTTTCCAATTTAGACAGAATTTGGTGAATGTTTTCAGCTATTCGAGGGGGTGGGCAGGAAGGGGACATCCTCTGCTAGTTTCGTCAATAGAACTATTATGCTTCTGGTTGTTTCCAGTTTGAGCAGTAAATAAAAGTCTGGAAAACCCTCCAAACTGACCAGTGACCTCAGCAAGAAGGAATTTTCAAATAGGCCCTTTATTCTTCTTAAAGAAGAGAACAGCTCATCTCTACAAAGGCCAAATATGTAAAGTAATGTTAGAAAACAAAGCTAACAAAGCATGATTTAGAGGCGCTTTTTTGGTCTTTGTTTTAATGCTTTATCTTAATTAAAATAAATGCTTAGCATAAGATTTTAAAGTAAGCAGCAGTAGCCAGTTAAAGAAATCTGTAAAACTAAGGTTTGAAATGTCCCATAAAAATAGGTTTCGGACTTTTTTTGGCCTTAAAACAAGGATGTTTAACCAATGGCAATAGACTGGATTCAGAGCGGTACACCAGCCATCTCTACCAGCTGGATTCATTACCCTGGCAGCCTGCTATTGAACTTACCTCTCGTGAGCCTCCTGCAGTCTCCTCTTGTCACACAAGAAGTGCAGACGTGGTGTGATCGTTGTAACAGCACACAGGTGTTTTACTCACGTGATGGCAAAGTAGAGTCTGGCCTGGTATGCAGCTGAGAAGGAGCAAAGGCTGACTGCTCCAGGTACAGAGGACGAGCACCTCAAGTCAGATGGTGATACGTGGGCAGCAAGGGGGTGAGGAGGAACAACACAATCACGTAGTGAAGAACAATATACAGTCCTTGAATGTGTCATCAAGAAGAAATGTTAGTCATCACTGCCTTAAAATATCGTTTTATGGCTTCAGTGGGTCCTTATAGCTAGGAGGCTTTTTCTGCTATTTTGCCTAAATTGTCAAAATATCTGCCAGATAAGCATTGCTAACCATTAGTTATTGTTACCTTTTTTTTATCCCTAGGAATTTCTCTTCCTCTGTAATTATACAGAGGCTTGAGTAATAGTGTTTTCTTTCAAGGCACTTAAAGGAATTGCAATCAGTCAGATTACTTGATTGGATGAACAGTCCTAAAATTCTGATTTTAAACCTGAAAGGTTCTTACCATTATGGAACATCTTCCATAGCAACATGCCTTTCTAGCAACTTAGAGAATTGGTAGCTTTTTATTTATTTTTATTTAAAAGAAACAAACTAAAGGAGCAATCGGGTTACTTATAAAGTATCTTGAATAAAACCTGTACAAAGGTACAAATAATTGTCTAAAACACTAGCATAGACAAGTATATAGATCTGTCTTTGCAGCCCTAAACATACCTAAATCCCTCAAAATTATCACTATAGCCATGTCACATACATTGCTTTATTAAAATAACATTATTATATATATAAAAACCTGTTACTGAAAATGAGACTGCTAGCTGTTGAGTCACATTAATTTACTCATATTTAATGCTGAGTTCAGAAATCATAAAACTTACTACAAGTTCATACTTAGCAGTGCACAGAAACCATTATAAAATGTCCTTGAAGGTTCTTCCTTCTGGGACCTCATTGGTCTTTTATGTTAGAGCCAATTGATAGAAAGATGAACTAGAGATGGGAACACAAGATAAAATAGTAATATCTGAAATAAAACAAGTTTAGTGACAACATATCCTTCTCTGACTATAAATACTCAATTTTAATTTGTCCAAGGCAACTCAATACTTACCAAAGCCATTGAATAACAATACATTCCTTTGAAAAAACATTTGGAAGGCAAGTGGGTTGGGATTTCCCTAAGAGCAGAAAGTAAAATAAGAATTTAAAAGGCTAAAGTAATTAAAAGGATGCAGGAATTTGAGGTGGAGGCTTTTTCTATTTAGTAGTTTTCATGTGTTCTTACATAAGAAATGTTCATTAGAATGAAGCTTGGACAGGTTTCCACTGAAAATCATTCTAACTGGCAATGTCTCTTCAGAGTTGAGTTCTCTCCACACAACCAAATAGGCAGCTTAATGATATTGACTGGAATAGGATTTTGACTGTCAGGCCAGACACTAGAGCGGTTCCCTCCAATCTGGTCTCAGATATATGCGTAGCCAGAAGAAAGTATTTTAAATTCTCCCTACAGAGAAGGTGAAATACTGCCTTCATTCATAGCTCTTCACAAAGAAAGTAAGTGTAGCTTTAAGGTATAGGAGAAAATGTCACCTGAGATATTATTGCTACTATAGGACATGATTAAAAAAAAAGGGAAACTAACATCTTCTCATATATACATAGGACTTCCCTAAAACTTGTTCTGTCACTGTGAAATGCATCTGCTTCAATCAGCAAAACCAATACAAAAGGGAAACATACTTTTCCAACAGAATGAAAATGTTTATAAACTGTAGTATAGATTTTCTTTATTGCTTTACAGTAGCAACCATGCTCAGGCAACACTTGCATTGAAGGCAATGTCTTGAACAGCTGCTGTGCCTTCAGTTGGAGATTGGGCCCATTGACTGTGTAGGGAATGTCAGATCTGGACCCATAGAAAGTGCATCTGTAGCTTTTGTCACTCTCAAGGAATAGGCCATAAAGGAGAAGAAAGATGTAGCATTTGTAGAATAACAGCAGGCATGAAGAATGAGTTTATATCTCTTTGCTTTATGTAGGAAACAATGATGGATCACGCGCTACGCACAATCTCATATATCGCCGATATTGGTAACATTGTGGTTTTAATGGCGCGACGCCGCATGCCAAGATCAGCTTCTCAAGACTGTATTGAAACAACACCTGGTGCCCAGGAAGGAAAGAAGCAGTATAAAATGATATGCCATGTCTTTGAATCAGAGGATGTAAGTACATGGAATTAAATTTATTTAAACAACATTTGTTATTTAGAGAATCTCTGGAATTACATCTGATTTCTCAAATGAATTTTTCTTGTCAATACTCGTCAGTAATCTTATCTGACTGAAGCTACACATAATGGAACCATTAGCCAGGTGTTTGTCCATATTCACCTCTCTTTTCTGTCTCCACAAATTCACATCACAAACTCATGTCTCCTCCTCCATCCTTGTCTCACGTGTTACAGAATCATTTGTGTTCTTTCAACAATGCTAATAAATAAAAGGAAGTATTTGTGACTGGCTAGGCTAATTACATCCTTAGTTTTCTAACATAATTTTTCAATCCGGCAGATTAGTGCTTTTGTGTACTGCAGCTGAAATGAAGTAAGAAAATCACCTTTTAGCATCAAAGAAAACACTGTGTATCTGCTTTGTAGATTGCGAGAAGATTTACCATGTTGTCCAGAAAACCCTATGCATTTGTAGTGCATTTAGCATGTACCTACTGTCTAAGAAAGTGTATTGCATTTCCAGAATAGTTTTATAGGTTTGATTAGTAATATTTTTAGAGAGTTGCATTGTCAGATGCAATTAAGTCCTCCTCAGATCATCGGGAGCTACTCATACCCCTCGATGACAGAATACAGAACCGGAAAACCACAAATATACAAAACCCAGCGTAGCATTCTCCTGTGAGTTGCAGTAAACTCGGAACAGGGGAAAAAAAAAAAAATCAAGTGTAGAAAAAATTTACTACAAATTCCTTAGTTCTCTTACCTCTGTTTCTCTGCATTCCAATGCCATCTAGTGGAACAAGAAGGTAAATTTTACGGCAGTGCAGTATTTCTTTGACTTTTGCAGTGTCCTGAAGGTGCAGTGTTGTCAGTATTATCATCCTCGGTTTCTGTAGATTTCTTTCTAATGTAACGTGTTTCTGACACATCCAAATACCAGTCACTATAATGTGTCATTAATTGTGTTCACTATACAGCCCACTGTAATGGCAAGTCATCTTTTCTTGCATACTGTAGTAAAATATATGCAGAGGTAAGTGCTTCAAAAATTCATAAAGACACACAGAGGATTTTGAATAATGTTTCTTAACATTAACAAGCTGTAATCATGGCTCTGGCTGTGTTCTTGAAAGTGTTCCTGACATCACTACCCAAGGTGTTAATGGGAGTAGCTCTTGTAGATGTGCAGTGGGTAAGTAGGGCTGTTACTGATTTGCTTGTAATATGAGACAGGTATCATGGCACTTACAGGAGAGCAGATGGTTTTGCTGAAGCAGTGCTTTCAGTCCTGTAAGACCAAGGTGGAAAAGCAGCAGGTGACATGACAACCAAACTTTTCAATGCATACATGTCTGTGAAGACATGTGCAAGCAGAGCACATCCTTTCTCTCATCACCCCTGCAAATACACTGATCAGCAGCAGTGACAGTCTTTTCTGTAAGCTCTGTTCCATCTTGGTACAAAGCCAGTACACTCCAGTTTTTGCTGGAATGAGTACATAGATAGCATATGGCTGCTTCCCGCTGCGGTGTACTGACGAAGGGAGATCAGCAGGGTTTTTAAAATTTTATTTTGGATGTAATGGATGCTTTCTGTACAACTAACCTGAAAGCAGCTTTATACCCATACTAATCTAGCAGCTTTACAGGATCCTTCATTTTGACACTTGTCTTAAATCCAGTCTCTCTTGTTTCTTATGGTTTCAGGGGTAAATTGTTTATCAGTCTGTTCTCTGACCTGTGTTTTGTTCTACATTCTAGGCACAGCTGATAGCTCAGTCAATTGGTCAGGCTTTCAGTGTGGCTTACCAAGAGTTTTTAAGAGCCAATGGAATTAACCCAGAGGATCTCAGTCAGAAAGAATACAGTGACATCATCAATACCCAGGAGATGTACAATGATGATCTCATACACTTTTCCAATTCAGAAAACTGCAAAGAGGTAAAGTAGTTTTGGAATTTCATCTCAGACGAATCCATTTTTTCAGATGAAGGTATTTCTCATGGAAACATCTTACGGCATTTTACATTTCATACAAAAGTCACTGCCATACCGGGCATTCCAAACCAGAATGTGGTGAGTGCAGTTGCAGCCACATTCTGCTTTGTCTTCCATTGCTGCAGTGTGGTAGGGATTTGGCCCATGTTGCAAAGGTCAAGAGTTTCTACTCTGAGTCCTAAAGTAATCTTACCTTGAGATGAACTGCAAAATGCCAAATCCTTCAGTCACAGCTTTCCTACTTATTTCTTCTAGTGCTACAGGTTCTTTTGTACAGCATGTGTGTTCTTGGGAAGAGAACACACCTATACCTGCAGATAGAAAGGTTAGGATTTGATGTTTTATACATCTGCAGTCACTAGGTATCAGTAAAGTATTGTCATGTGCATAAAAGTATGACAAAATACTGAACAAGGGAAATTTCAGTTGAATAAATCTTGGTTTAACTTGGAATTGAAACAGAAAAATCATCAAATGTGTCACATTTCGAACTGGTTAAAAAGGTCATTATTTTTGTGGCAGTTTTGTTTCTAATTGGTTTATGAATGTTTGAACAATAACAGAGTTGTGGCATCATGCTTGGTTCAGAGCCCTGATAGATAGCTCCAACCGAAGTCAGCTGGCCTCCTTGATTCTCGTAACTACAGATGTCCCTGTCCTTCCACATTTGAAAGAAAGATAAAGTGATTCCCAGTATTTTTTTAAAGAGTATGTTTTCTATTTATAAACTCTTACTCTTCTGCTGTAGAAGTTAGATATGCTATGATTACTGAATAGTTAACATTGCCATATTTAAGGAGAAGTCATCATTTACATTCTATCAGCACATCAGGGATCTTGGATAAACATGCCAGGCACAAGTATATTCAATAATGTTAATAATAGTAACATCAACAATAATAATCAAGAGATCCTTCCTAAAAATACAGACAGACAAGCCCCAAGATCAAGAACCTGAGCAGTGATGCACTTCCTCAGCAGAAGTGGAGCTGAACTCAAGCCGGTGTTCCAGGCGTTGCCTTAGCCACAAGATGTTACAGCCTTCCCTAGCTGCCAGGTTCCATGGATGGAAACCTCTTTGGCATTCATTCATTTCGTGTTCAGTTCCAGTGCTTCCTAAAGAGTTAACCGATTTGTTAGGTTTTTGCTTGTTATAAAGACCTATATCACCTTCAACAAACAAGTGGAGGATACTCATGAAAAGAAATCAGTATGTGCTACTTGGTTTTAACAGTGTTGTTGACGTTAGGCTACTACTTAATGGAAAAAATAGAATTCTTTTTGTAATGTCTAGCTGCTATTCAGGAACAACTGAGATGCCAGTGCTCAAATTTAGATGAATCAAAACAAAAAATATTTGCTTGTTTCTTTTTAATTGCAGCTCCAGCTAGAAAAACAGAAGGGAGAAATTCTTGGGGTAGTGATTGTGGAATCCGGATGGGGATCCATTCTACCCACCGTTATCCTGGCAAACATGATGAATGGAGGCCCTGCAGCCCGTTCAGGAAAACTCAGCATTGGAGACCAAATTATGTCCATTAATGGGACCAGTTTAGTTGGTCTACCTCTTGCAACATGCCAAGGGATCATAAAGGTACCCCAAACTTACAACTCTATGTGCTGTAGATTGTAAGCCAGCAGAGATGTAGTATTCTGCCAAGTGACCCTGTAGATTTCCAGCAGATACTATTTTTCATATCACTGCAAAAGAGAAAAAAGTAATCTGTTGTTAACAGCAAGTGGAATTAGAGAGATTCAAGGGTGATAAAGTACTGAAGTTTAGGCCTGGAGAATTTGACTGCAGCTTTGTTACTGGACTTGAACAAACAAGGCCATATCTGAAAAAACTTGCCTAAATTAAGTTACTTAGCTATCTTCAAAGTTTCAGGCTTTCCCACAGCCTCCAAATGAAATTCTGAGGATTAAAATCTACTATGCTTCTTAGGGCTCCATGTAGATGAAATAGATGGAGATTGGTAGACTGCAGGACAGGTCAAGTGAGTATATGAAGATTCCCCAGACACGATGGAATCTCAGAATGCATAATCTTTAATGACTAGGACTAAATCTAATGTCTGTGCAGATTTACGAAGAGCAGCAGCAGATTAATTAACCCCATGCTGGTAAAGGCCAAGCAGTAGTCAGTTTTGTTCTTTCTTGAAAACTTCCTTGAACTTTCTAAAGTATTTGATATAGTTTTGGTATGTTTTGCTGGGCCAAATAGGTTGGGAAATAAATGAAACAAAGAAGCGGATCTCTGAAGTTAGCAACAGATTTCTGTTCAAGTCTAGCTGTCCTTTCTCAGATCAACTGCTTTACACTCTTGCAGTTAGGAAACCACTAACGAAAGAGCAAATTAAAATTGATTTCAGAAATACTAACTTTTGAAATATCTTACAGGGTCTCAAGAATCAGACACAAGTCAAACTGAACATTGTCAGCTGTCCTCCTGTTACTACTGTCCTCATAAAACGGCCAGACTTAAAATACCAGCTAGGCTTCAGTGTACAGAATGGAATTGTAAGTTTCTGTGTTCTGTGATTGTTTGGGGGTTTTCTTTCTTTTTTTTTTTTCTTTCCAGATACACACTGAAGTACTGAAAAAATCCATCCGCATGACCTCGCATTTTGTACTGTGATCCCTTAATTAATCAAAACCTTATTATTACATCTTTAATATAATGCGGATGGATTTGGAGAACCAAGTACTGCCATTCTTGAGGGGTTTTCCTACCTAACACAGCCGCAAGATGCATAGTCCAGATTGCTGGGGCAGTACCTGGATCAGCTAATTCATGTGTAATTCTGTCAGTAGTGTGCCAGGGTTGCAAAGAAAACAGTTACATTGAAACAGGTTTTTACAATTATAACATTCTAATCTCAGTTCTGATCCTGTTTGTCTCTTAAATCTAAGTGCACACTAAGACTTTTAGTTTTTCTTCCTCTGTGCCTAATTTATTTGGATCACATGGTAGTGGGCAAGAGAATGTAATTATGACCTTCTCAGGTTAAAACTGAACGTCTCTCACTACAAGTAACTGTAGAGGTTGTTGCCTGGGTATCGCTTCTCTGCGTGCTGCAGTTTCCCTGTAATGACAGCAGCAAACAGGAGAATGTGGCAGGTAAGACTTACCCAGTGCAGTTCAGGGTACTCACCTGTAGTTCTTTCCCAAGCCATTCTCCTATACCTTTCCAAAGCAAGCTCCCAATACAACTAGCTGGCCTTCCTGGTAGCTGATGTAGGAACCATCAGTAGTGCAGGACCATCAACCATCCTCTTCCTCCAGTCTATGTAAAAAAAAAATAAATTCGGCTGCTCACACATCACAAAGGGCTTTGGACTCTGGTCCCCTGTGCTGTGAAACTCATCAAATGAAGTTCACAGAATCACAGAATGTTAGGGGTTGGAAGAGACCTCAAAGATCATCTAGTCCAGCCCCCCTGCCAGAGCAGGATCACCTACAATAGATCGCACAGGAATGCGTCAGGGCGGCTTTTGAATGTCTCTAAAGAAGGAGAGGTTGGAAGACCCCCAGGATCTGGCCCGTGGGCCGTAGTTTGAGGACCCCTGTCCTGCTTGATCTGGGTAAAGGCTTGCTGCTGCTCAGGGCCCCAGTGGAAATCGTTCTTCTTGCAGGCAACCAGATAGAGAGGACTCACAAACTGGCTATGCTCGGGAATGTGCATTCTCCAAAAACCTATGGCACCTAGGAAAGCTTGCGTTTCCTTTTTGCTGGTTGGTGGAGACATCGTGCTGATCTTATTGAGGTCCTCAGTGGGGATCTGGCGCCGTCAAACTTGCCATTTCACCCTCAGGAATTGGATCTCTCGGGCAGGTCCCTTGACTTTGCTTTTCTTGATGGTGAAACCGGCTTTCAGGAGAATCTGGATGATCTTCTCCAGCACCAAGGCTATTCCCAACAATCACCCCCCCCAGGGGGATGGGGTGGGCAAGATCTTGGGAGGGGACACAACAAGGACAGCTGACCCAAACTGACCAAAGGGATATTCCATACCATATGATGTCAGCTCAGCTATAAAGCTAGGGAGACAGGG
>JAVSBS010027330.1:21748-60645 GCA_033124195.1 Coracias cyanogaster | reverse complement strand
AATGTCTCCAAAGAAGGAGACTCCACAACCCCCCTGGGCAGCCTGTTCCAGTGCTCTGTCACCCTCACCGTGAAAAACTTTTTTTTCTAATATTTTTATGGAATCTCCTATGTTCCAACTTGTACCCATTGCCCCTTGTCCTCTCACTGGACGTCACTGAAAAGAGCCTGGCTCCATCCTCCTGACACTCACCCTTGACGTATTTATAGACATTTATGAGGTGGGGGTTTGAATACATGACCTTGGAAGGTCCCTTCCAACCCAAACCATTCTGTAGTTCTAAGTTGGCAGGTACCTGTTTGCCACCCTTGGAAGAGTAGCAGGTAACTATAGGGTGTGGTTTATGGGTCTCACCGTGCTTTAGCAAACAGATGACTCATTACTAGATTTTCAGCTCTGCTAGCCATCTCTAAATTATTCTTGTACTTAAGTTTTTCCTACCTAAGATGACATATCATGTTGTGGTCACAGAAAAGGTTGGTATAAAGAACACTGCTACAAGCCTTGGTCCAGCTGGAAGCACTCTGAAGTGGTACCTACCTCAGGTTCATGTCCTTCAGAAGCAGAGGTTTAAAGTATTTCTCATGTTTGAGATTAATGACACTTCAGTAGAGAACAGTATGTAAAAAATACAGAAAAATGAGGGGTGTGGTGTATTTATGTCCTCCTTTGCCAGGAGGACTGTGCATGTATGCGAAGTGGCTATGGTTATTGCTGGTAGTTCACTCTGTATTAGCAAATCCCAAGTCTTGGTATAAAAAAGATGAAAAGGATGGGATCTGGTTGTACAAGATCTCACAGAGGGTGCCAAAAACAGTATACAACACTGTATGCGGCATTAATTTATTTCCTAATTTATATCTTTTGTAGTATCCTAGCATGTTCAGCTGGTGCTGTGATAAAAGAGGAAAATACATTTAAGGAACAATGAGAAATACTATAGTATGTTTATGAACCAACTATTCTAGGAGGCCTGTCACAGCATGGCTGGGGGTTAGGTCAGGGCTGGGAAAAGCAATCAGGCCAAGGTGGATTAGAAGCACCATATCATGTGCTCACCTGGACAGAGGCAGTTAAGGGACTCTGTAAGACAATCTATTTGTCTTGCCCCAGCTAATCACGTCCTACATAATTGGAGTTTGGTAAATTCTGCAGACTGGCTGTTTTCTTTCATAGGGTGCTCGCTCCATCTACTGGTGGGTTTGTCATATTCACCACACGTGGTGGTCATAACGCATTCCAGTATATAGGCAACATTGAGATGACACCCAGTATAAAGTTCAGCAAAGTCAGCATAAAAGTCCTTCTCAGAAAGCAAAAAATACAAAGTCTTATAATTAATTTAATGTATGAAGAGCCTATGTCTGAATATGAAAGCAAATGAAAAGCAGAGGTTAACATCTTCTGTTAGGCTGCTGTAGGGACGAACCTCTGGGCCTGTAAAGTCCTTCCTCAGGTAAGTCTTACTTAACATTTGAAAATACGACTCTGCAAAGTACGTCTCTCTGTAGTTTGACACTAAACTTTTAAAAAGTGGTCTTGTAATTGCAAGCAATTGTTGAGAGGATTCAGAAATAACATTCTTATTCTTTGTTGGTTCAGCATTAGCACAGCAATGCACAGCTTGCCAGAATGGGTGTCATTCAGTGTCTCCTGCTGCTACGCCATTAGCTCATTACGCACACAGCTGGTGATGCCTGGCTTGCCTCTTCTGATAGCAGTTGTGCAGGGGTTCCTTTGCACCCTGCCTATCTCATCTGTGCAGGATGGACAACTATTATATTAGTGAATAGCCAAGAACATACCTGGACACACAGAAGTATTGAACTGGGTCTTGCTTGCATAGAGTATCAGGAAGATGCAGAGACTGGGCTGCTGCAGGTGTCTGTTTTCTTTGTCTATTCTGTATGGCTTAATTAACACAAAGCCTGAGGTTGTGCTTCATGGAGCACTAGTAGTGCCAGCTTTTGGAAGTTTTAGTTACGAAGCAGCACAACAGCATCAATCAGAGCATTCCTTTTGCAAAATTCTTCTTGCACTAATGATGCAAATATTCTTCAGGGCTCTTGAAAATGGCTGATGTAGTTTCATTGCATATTTATAAAAGGAATCTAAAATTTGAACTGAAGAAGAAAATATTGTGCATATGTATGAAACGTGTGAATGTTGTATGATGGGAAGGTGATCCCAAAGTGACCTGTCAGCCACTTGGGAAAATCACTATGCTACACTTCTTTTAAAATTGTATTCAAATACAAGCGGTCCTCTCATATCACATCATTATCTTGTTTCCTACATTATGAAAAATCTGTGTATTACCAGTTGTATTTTTACTGCTGATAACGCATTGCTTCTCAGTCTAGATCTCAGACACTTTTCCTGACATTTCTATCTACCCCATCCCTAGCCTAGCACAATTCTATCTAAAAATACATTAACACTAGATAAAACTTGACAGAACAGACAGTTTTTTCTTTCTTCCTTGCCTTTGTTTGTATTTAAGTTGCCTGGGCTTAAATAGACAGGGTTTAAACAGGGTTTAAATAGAGTAACATAGGAGTGAGATGAGGAGAAATCTGGTTTAATAAGTTATATTTAAGGCATTTACACAGAATAAAGAGTTTGCCTTGCACTGTTCTATCCTTCATGTTTTACTATACAGTGGAGAGCTGCAATAAAACCAACTGTGAAGCTAGTAAAAAAGTTTCACATTTGATGCACTGCAGCTTGTCTAAGACATTGCAGAATCTGTACCAGCTAAATGGATTGAACCAGTATGTTTTACACCATTTCCTTTTTTTTTTCTTTTTTCCTTTAGTTTATACAGTAAATAGAGGATAGGCTTTTGCTTACAAGAAGATTCAGATCCATCATGCTTTATTTAAGAATACTACAGCTGTCACCATGTTCAATAAATCCAGCAGGATAAACAATCTTCGCTGAATGGAATCCTATTTATGTAGTGCTACTGCTCAGCTTAAACATGCCAGCCTAGCTCCACTGGCTGGAGTCAAAATTCTTAAGGCTGTTTTGGGTAAGCCACTTGCCACGTAAGGAGCCACGTAACTGTGTGCTTTAAGTGCAGCGTATTTCTTTACATCTGCACTCTGTCTCTAGCTTAACAGGATCTGTGAGGCTAGGCAGAGCCACCTGGGCTCTGTGTCTGTTTCTACTTTATTAAAATAGTTTTAAAAAGAAAGCTGATTCCCATCCCTGGAAAGGGATCACATTCTTGAATGAAGGTAAGAGACTGCTTCCTGTGTCTGAGGCTGTTAGATGAAATTCACTGATGGTATTAAAAGTGCTTTGACAGGCACACAATGAAAGGCGAGCCATTATCTTTTCCTTTATGGCAGTGGGGTGAGAGGTCACATTTCCATTAGCTCTGAAAGCTTTTATTTCAGCTGGCTGTACTGTCTCTATATTTCTTCTATACTGTGAAAAATACATTTATAGAGTTCCTTTTGGCACATTCTGCTTTCTGTTCTTTCCGATTACTGCATATAATCCCCAATAGCAAAGAGCAAATTGTTAATTTTAAGTGAGCTGAATTAAGAAGCTTTCTATAAAAGAGGAGATCTGTGTAGTACAGCTTATCTTGTCAGCTATATGATGAGAAGGTAGCCCACCTACAAAACAATGTACTGTACATGACTGAAATTCAAGACAATTCTGTGAAGGGTCCTGATCATGCCTCTATGCATACAAGTCCATCAGAAATACTTTATGTACCACGGTAGGTAAAACGCAGCCACTAATGATAATGTGGTGGAAGATAAGTCTCAGTGCAGGAGAGTTTCTTCTCAGAAGGCTAAAAAAGGCCTTCTGTAAACAAACTATGTATTTTTACTCCCTATATCAGGCAACCTGAACTTTTGAGTAGAAAGGGATTTCATTTTTTATAGCATTACTATTTGTGAAGAGAAATTTAAACAAAACCGCTAGTGTTGTACACAAAAAATTCTGGGCAACCACAGACAAATGTTTCAGCTTGGCCTATATTCCATCTTGGCCATCTCCCCACATACTTGTCTTTCTGATCTAGATAAACTCATTGGGGGCACATCTTGTCATACTTGTATTTAGCTCTGAGCATATTACCAGATCTCAGCAAAAAAATAATTCTTGGCATGTGATTCTAATAAGCATTGACAGTAACTGCAGAACAGCCATCACTGGATGCACTATCACTCATGTCTTTTTCTCCAAGAACAGGTTTTTCTCAGTAAACAAAAGGTAAGTCTCAGCACTGCTAAGCTCTGCTCAGTTCCAGAGCTTCAAGACATACATCATCTGCCTTACGTGCTCCATAAGCTTAGTCTTCTGAGGTAATTGACCAAGAATTTCTATGTAATATATGGCTGAATAGCCTGTCAGAGAGCACCCTGTCACCGCACAGATACTGTTCCTGAGCAGGGAACTTTCTTTTAAATGCCCCATACTGGACTGAGATTTTTCTTTCTGCCTGCTGCAACATTGGTATGATTTTAAGTAGCAGTGTCTGCTGGGACTATGCCTAAGGAACACAATTTTTCTTGTAGAATTATTCCTCTTACTGTAGGGGGCATAAAAGTCCAAACCTGAGCCTAGTTCTTTACTGATAACCTACAGCTGCCAGTTGAAAAAGAGGCCTGACTTGCTGCCTTCATCCTAAGCTCAGCTTGCTAAGGCCAGCAGCACTGTAAAACATGGAGGGAACCAGTGGCTCTGGCAAGCAGAGTGCCCTTTTTCCAAACTGCAGAGGTGCAGGAAACAAGTTGTCATACTTCACCATGCTGAGAACAGCCTGTAAAATGAAACAGGATTTGCACATTTCATAGCCACATAGAATGGTTTGCATGGAAGAGACCTCTAAAGATCATCTAGTCCAACACACCTGCCACAGGCAGGGACATCCTCCACGAGATCATGTTGCTCAAGGCCTCATCCAACACGATCTTGGACACTTCCATGGATGGGGCCTCAATAAATTCTGTGGGCATCCTGTGCCAGTGCCTCACCATCCTCGTAATAAAAAATTCTTCCTTACAATCTTTGAGATAGATCTTTCCTTTTATCTTCCTAAGATTTTTGTGTCCCTTTTGACAGATTGCTAGCTTTCAATACAGAATGCCTGTATAGCATCATTCTTTCCTTCAGCCTAAACTTGTGTTTGTGCACGGTTAAGGATTAAACTCATGTCAGAGTTTTTC
Source organism: Coracias cyanogaster (assembly GCA_033124195.1). NCBI lineage: Eukaryota > Metazoa > Chordata > Aves > Coraciiformes > Coraciidae > Coracias > Coracias cyanogaster. The sequence goes on along the minus strand of JAVSBS010027330.1, from coordinate 55,453 downwards.
CACATATGTGAAAAAATTGCTGTTGGAGATTCATTTTTACTTCAGCTTTTTTTTATATCTCCCATTATTGAGAAAGAATAATGTGGTACTTTGCAGAAAGAGTCCAGGTGGCACAGTCAGAGATACATAAAAATCACTTCTCCTATCCTGACAATACATAAAACTACTCTCTTCCCCATTCCTCCACTTTTACATGGCTGCTTCCTGTATCACTGTTAGATATTTGTATGTTCCTTGCCCATAAGAATGAAAATAAAAATTGTAACTTGCAAAAATGTTGAAAAGAACACCAAACCAACATTTAAAAACTCACAGCGTACTTTCCACAAATATCTTTGGAATCCTTACAGTGTCAACACTGATTATTATGATGTAATCCTAGTAACTGCTACATTATCACATTTCTAAATTTTAAAACTTTCCTTTCTCTTTGCAGATTTGCAGCTTGATGCGAGGTGGAATAGCTGAGAGGGGAGGGGTAAGAGTAGGACACCGTATTATTGAGATCAATGGACAAAGCGTTGTTGCTACTGCTCATGAGAAGATAGTACAAGCATTGTCTAATTCAGTGGGAGAGGTAAGAAAACAAATACTTTATCAAGGAATTAAAATGAAAAAATACATATTTCAGTTGAAAGCAGTGTCTTAACATAGTATTTAAACCCACCACCTCAGTAAATTGGACTTGAGCACTAATAATAAACAATTACCAGAACATTTTCTGAACAATTAGATGCACATTCACTGCATTTTTCCACCCATTTTCAAGTGTTCCTGGCATGATTCTGAACGGTCGACCTACTGTTTGAATTAAACCACTGCATTAAGGCAAAAGACTGCTCAAGTGTGTTAGCTATGGAAGTGTCTCTTGGCTTATCACTACACCATCTGCCATAGAAATAAATGAATATTCAAGGAGCTGACAGATTCAAATTGAGGTGTATTTTAATAATTTGATTTCCCCCGAACATTTCCAGCTTACCTTGAGAGTAAGTTAAGACACGTCTCTCCAGTACTTCTAGAGAAATCAGCAATGAATGAACAAGATCCTCCAGGTTGTCAAAATCCCTACTGAATTTAGTGGTAGCATCATACACAACCCTGGCCAGATCTTCCACTAGTTCCTTTGCAAAAATCAAAGATAACTTGTTTTCCTGTGGAAGATGACAAGTGAAAAATAACACAGAGTACATGCATGTCGGCAGGAACAAAGCTGTAGATTTCTGTAGAACCTCCATGCCTTTATAGTACCTCTTTGCTGCATAACATCTCTCTAGACATAGGAGGACAGTATGAAACTTTTGTTTTCAGCACAAAGAGACCAAGATGTCAAGGCAGCTTATGCCTGGCGAGAGTCTGTATTATCAGTTAGTAAAGTTTACCGTCTTTCCTCTTGTGCCATCTGATCGGTACTTACAGCTGGGACAACTCTGACTGATGCCTTTAATCCTGTTAGTCTGTAAAATCCCTCTGACACTTGTCAAAGTACTTCCTGTAGAAGGAACTTAAATACACCAGCCATGAGGGAACATGTTCCATCAAACTCTTGACTGGCTTTTAAATATCAGGTGATAAAAGTTTTGTGTTCAGAGAATCGTTCTCCAATTAGCAGAAAATACATACAAGATGACACTCCCACAGGAAAGGACAACAGAAGAAAAATCTAAGTTCAGCTAATACCAGAACAGGAGAATGCATTTTCAGAGAGGTTTGTGCTGCTGCTGTTTTAAGGACTGCAATGGGATTTGTGTATAACAACAGAAAGTGTTTAGGTGCCTTTTTAAGCTACATGGTGTTGCATCCTGTCATTGTCATTTGGGTAACATTCACATCCATAGAAACCAGGACAATAAATGCACTCACACCACAGGGAGAGGCAGACTGAGCCTTGTGGAATATTTTAAACTATTTTAACAAATCTGTTCATTTCTGTGTAAATCAATTGACAGATTCACATGAAGACTATGCCAGCTGCCATGTTCAGGCTTCTAACTGGGCAAGAGACACCCCTATACATCTAGCATGAAGCTCTCTTGCAGCAAAGTAACTAAGTCATTCCATCAAAGCTGAAGCCCTCATAGCTGAAGAGAATTTTGTATTTTGTATGAATGAAAGGCTTTGAAGCTGACCCGAGGACTCCGAACCAGACAGGTGTCTCTACCTTTTCTCTTCCTTCCTTTTTATTTCTTTGCCAAAAAGCGATGAGAAGGATGGTCAAGGACAATAATCACTGACAAAAATATTTGTAAAATATTTAAGTATTTTGCAACATCTTCTGAACTGTTTTCTCATAAAACTTAAAACATATTTATTTGTAACCTTTATGTAGAGTGACGTATGTATGTCTGTCTTGTTTGATAACGTGGTGAATGTGAATATTTGATGAATGAGACTGCAGGACACAGCAAAGAGAAGCAATTAGAGAAAGTTACAGCTGCCTCAAGTGGGGAAAAAAAAAAATCCTAGTCCCATAAAGTGGTCCAATGCTGATGGCTTTGCGTAAGTTTAAAACTAGTGCTGAATAGATGGTATTTCAGTGGAAAGGAATGTGTGCAGTTAAAACTTTTAGATACTGATGTAAAGAAAACCACTGTAGTACTTGGTATTGTTATGACAAGTGTAACCTGTTTGGCAAGGTGTGAACATAAACATGTAACAAGTGTTTCACATGCTAAATAAAGAATAATTGCCACAAGATTAAAATCAAAATATTTATTCAGATACATATTTATTTTTAATGCTTGTGATTTTTATGATTTAACAGAGTTATTTCATGGATAACTTATTGCACAGGTTGTGTAATGTCTGTGTTGGGCTGGGGTTTTTTCTTTAATTTTTGCATATTAACTTTTTTGTTTATATTAGCTCAAAATGGGAAAGCCATGCTTACCTGTTTGTCTTTTAGAAAGCATTCTTATTCCTAAGGCAATGTGTTCTGATTGTAAATTGTTTTGACATATAACATAGCACCATCAGCAGTATTAGAATGTGTGTAGATAAAAAAACCTAGTAGTAAAGTTGTATTCCTTATGAGATAAATGTTAATTGGTGTAACTTCTCATCAAGATTTTTTTTTTTTTTTGGCCAAGGCCCTGAAGAAGATACACTGTGACTTAAGAAGCCTTACCATGCAGTAACTAAAGAGCTTTAGATGACTGTACTTCAAGGAGTAGTGTGTTGCATGCAACCGACCTTAGGAAAGAATTAACCTACTATCACTAATAAATCTGAAACAATAAAGGAAGCTTGCCTATTTTGTTTGTCGTGTAAGTTTAACGTAATAAATAGAAGATCATTTAATTCTTTATCTAAGTGCAGTTGCAAAGATCACATTATTTTTTAAAAAGGAATTCATGTCTTGAATTAGTAATTTGTGTATCAGTAGTATCTTGAGAGTAGATGCTTTCAATTACCATACCTTGTTGCCACTGGATGTGACCATAACTTCACATCCACACAGAAGTATGCTATAATTAAAATACATTAAAATGGATGATGCTGTACAAATTATACTACCCACCTTCAGCTACGTTCCTTTGTGACCTTTTCACAGGATGTCTGCCCAACTCAGAGTGACACAAATGAAACCAAGTATATGATTAAACCTCAGATGGAAACTAACGCTACTGACAAGAACTGCTGCAAAAAATTTAAAACCCTGAAACGTCAACCTGTGGTAGGTTCTTTGAGAACCTTTTGTTTAAGGCCTTTCCAGTTTCCTCTGAGAGCCAGGATGAAGCTTGCACTGGAAGATGTTGCTGGCAGACCTGTGTTCATGCTGGTAATCAAATTAGTGTCAATTATATTTACTTTTTTTTTTTTTAAGATAAATGCAGCAGAACCACAAGGACATGTTTTAGTAATACAGTTGTCAAAACTAATAATTGGAGTAGCAATTCTTTTGGAAAAAGTGTTCAAACCTCTGCTAGATAAAAAAATTCATTTAAATTCCTGTCGGTGTTTGTAAAAGGTTTGTGAAATATGCTTTTTGGAAATGCAGAATTTCAAAGACTTCTTTCCTAATGCATCTTTTGGGCACAATTCACAGAGTACTTAAACCTTAGTTTTCAATAGCATATGCTAATCTGTTAATAAACTCATGAGCATTCAGCACAAAGCAAAAATAAACCACACTGCAGCCGTTACTGAAGTTTAAAAGGCAATATGTTGGGGGGTGGGGGAGCCATTACTAATAGAAGAGATCAGTTATCCTGGCATGAAAGACACTGGAAAAATGGATTAGAAGCAGCACTGGATGTGCGTATGAATCATCTTTACATTACTATCCAAATCAGTTCTTGAAAAAGCAAAGTCCAGAAATACTTTTTATTAAAACACTGATCATAGTTAAAACACTTTGAGGTACATTAAAATAAATACAACTTTCAAGTTGTACAGCCAGTGTCTGGTGGTTTTTCAACAGTTTTCAAGAAATGCTAGGCAGCCTCAGTAGCATTTCTATAAATACAGTGAAATAAATGTATTTCTGATCAGGAAAGCAGTTGTTATGACTTTACTAATAAATCCGTTAAAATTTTGCAAAAATCAAGGCTGAAATTTACATTCAGAAAAACAGGTGTTCTCCTCCTGCTGTTGGAGAAAAGTGGAATTCCACATGAAGACACTTTTTAAACCATCCACTACTTGTATTTCTCCCAGTCCTGGTTTCTTCCTTAATTCTCTCTGCTGGAATCACATACCTGCAAATATTATCAAAGGATGGTCTCCCGGCACACTCCAATTAAACTGTGAGGCCTGTCCCGCTCTAAACTGCGAGTGATATGGGACCTACGTAAGAAGGCAACTGGAGAGCTTAGAGCACCACAGCTCTGAAGATGAAGATCTTCTTGAAGTCGCTTCCTAGAGGTATTCACATTCTGCTGGGAACTTGTAATGACCTGTTTAAAAGGGCAGCAATAGAGAAGGAAAAAATGGGGACAACAGCGTAAGAAATGTTTTCATTTGAAAGGTACGGTCCATGAATATTATTTCAATTATCTAATGATGGAACTCTCCCAGAGACGTGCATTTATGCAGCCATCCTGCTTCTCCTGTCCTTACAGTAACTAGTGAGGGCCAAGTACTGGCTACTGGAAGGCACAGCCAGGCTTGAAAGGCATCGGGCCTCCTCATACCTATACTGTAGTGCTGAATCAACAAAGGCACAAACAAGTATTTGTTTCTCTCTAAACAAATGAAAAAGAAACCTGTGCAAAAGGTGGCAGCTCTGCCTGATAATTGAGAAATCTAAGTCTGGAGCAAATTAAACTCATCTGTTTGTTTTAGGAGAAATGCTTCACTAGCTTTGCTGAGGGTGAAAGAGGACTAAAACCTTGCAGGCCTGGAAAACAAACATTTTGGTGTTAATACAACTGCCAAGCTACTTTGCAAATTTGAATTATGTCACTATTTTACCAAAAGTTCTCTGACTTCTTAAGTAGATAGCTGGGATGACCTGGACTTTGACTAACGATGAGTGTTTTACGTCTAAAAAAAATAACTACTAAAATTAGTTCTTTAATGTGAAAAAAAAATGTTTGTCTCCCTGGATCTAAGAAGTCCATACAGGATAAAAATTCAGCCATTGTTTTCTGGTTTTATGATCTACATAAACACTTGATTTTTTTTTTATATTGTTTTGGGAGAAAGTAGGTTTTTTCATTTAAAGAAAACTGTTTTCAACTTTCTAACCTTGAGGACTGAATGACGTATACACTTTGTAAAGCTATAAAAATGTAAACGTGTAGTTCCCGACTGACACTCTATTAAGGATGTTGCGATAGTAGTGCTTTTCTACCCATGTGACTACACAGGTGACTGATACGGTGCTATGGCTTTGTTCTACTTCATAGGTAGCAAAACCAATCCTGCAGCAAGCTTTATTAAATGCTGTATGTTTCCTGCTCCCCATCAAACTTCTCACATGCAGTGTAAGTGCTAATTACATCCCATTTTTATACTTAGCCAGTTTCTCTCACTTGGGGATCCGCGGACTATTTACCATAGAAATTACAATATTGCCAGAGAGGGGTAAGCAGCCCCCAAGCGTGTATCCTGAATTACCCATCCAGCTCCGTGGAAACCTGAGAGGCAACCTGCACCTGGGTAGTCAGTGTTAAGAGCATTCTGCTTTTCAAATCTGACAACATAAAAGGAACTTCATTCCTATAGCTATCATTCTGGTAGCAATACTAGCACAAGGTGATTCTTCACCTTGCTTCCTAAAAAAAAATCCATCATTAAACATGCAGTAGATAATTCAAAGCTGCTGCCAGCACTAATTTCCTTCTTTTATAGGATTCCTTCCAAGCCTTGTGTCTGTTTTATTTTCAGCTCAAGGTGAGAAGATGCATCATTCCTTCATTTGCAAATGCACCATTTTTCAATTCTTCTTCTTAAAAATAGCAAAGGTCATTCTAGCCAGGAGTAAGGGTAGCTGTTCTATTTTGATAGATTATAGCTCTGCTGCACTGTTCTGTTTTGATAGATTATAGCTCTGCTTGTCTACCTACCCGTTCTTTTCAGCTAGTGGCTTATGCTATACCAGTATATTTGCCTAAAAAAACAACAGATCAAGTCAGTTCTGTGTATCTCCAGATCTAAGCACAAGTTCATCTATGGAACAGTCACAGGTGCAGAAAGACATTGGGAATAAGCGAGGTTGATTATCAGTGTGTGACTCGGCTCCCTAGGATATTATTGGGTCCAGCTAAAAAATTTTAAATGCATTTATCAGTGCTTCAGTGTAAAATACATTGCTGCCTGATAAATATAAATTATTTCTTACTAAACCCCTGTTACTATAAAAGAACTTTTACGGGAATCATCTGAAGTACTTTATACTGTAAGAACTTAAATAAGGTCTTTGTGTATCGTAGTTGAAGAAATGTTTAGAACATAAATGGCTTACCTGGTCTATAATATTGGCACTGAAGATTGCTTCTTCCATATGTCTCTCATCAGATTTTATTACTGATCGTATGCTGTTCACTACATGACGTACTTCTGGAGGGAGATTACAGTTTGAATGTTCCAAAAATTTCGCCACTAAAATTTTTGTGTCTTTATAGGCCTCAAGGTCCACTAAAGAGTGTGGTCGTTTTTTTGAGACTGTGTGCAAAGCCTTTGGCTTTAGGTGTAGATCAATTTTCCTTGTATCCCTCTGTTTTCCAGTTGGTAAGAAACTGCTCAAAGAATGCTGACAAGCAGAGGCAGCCATATGAGAACCAGAAACAGGAACTAAAAAAGGGGGGGAAGAATATCTTTAAAGCAATAGTTAAAAAAAAAAAAAAAAAAGAAAAGAAAAGAAAAAAGGCAAGACAAATATTGTCACCAAAGCCTTTATTTTGTCATAAGTTGTCTGTTTTGTCTGAAGAATAACAAAAGCATGCAATCAAGGAACTGCAAAATAAGTAATTTTAACCAGGGGTCAAGAGTAAGCCTCTTTCCCATGACCGAGAAGGACTGCATTTAGGATGAGTGGGTAGGTAATAAAAGTACTTCATAAAGCAGACATTTCATTACCTCTACTTTCAGGGACTTCAGCTGACATTAATGATAAGGAGAAACACCAGCTGCTCAGTGTTACGTATGTGATTGGAATGTTTTAGGCCCAGCCCTTCCCCCCAACTTTAAGGATAAAGTTCTGCTTACTTCTGGGCCTCAAAAATTAAAAGCAGTGAATAATACAAGAGAGGTGAGTACGAAATACAGGGAAAGCAAAAATGCTAACCTAAAACAGAGGACTTAATTCACAGCATTTATTTTCACTCAAAGGCTGGTTCTATCAGCATTGTACATCATAAATGTATGTAGTTAGTAAGTAATTTCCCTGCCCCACATTTCTAGAGCTTGTTTCTCTGTCAGAAGCTTTTAATTATTTTTAAAACAAAAGAAGGTAACCCGTATGATACTGCTATAGAAAGCTGATCCTCACCTGTCTCTAGTGTAGCTGGAGATAGTCCTGCGTCTTGATGCTGGCTACATAGAGGAGGCCAGGCACAATTATCACCTTTAATAACCAAAGAGAAAGACACAGAAAGAGCACAATCAACTCCTGCTATCTTCTGCCCAAAGCAAGGGAAAATACATTGGAATCTTCTGTTACCTACTGTACAGCATGGAACTACTCGGAAGAAATACTGCTTTCAAGATATCCTCTCATAGAGAGAAGCTACTGTACACAGATGTGTCCTATAAGCTGTTAACTACAAACAGATACAGTTCCTGCTTGATGGTTTCCTTTCTGTTATACAGCTGTCAAATCCTAAATATTTCAGGCCTAAGCACTGAAGCTACAGAAGGCTCCCTGCTAAGGGCAGACCTCAGAACTCCCTGCATTTCTCTAGCAGACAGAATTTATCTTAGAAAATGGAAAAACCAAGAAAGATGAATCCTCCTTATTTCTACAAACTCAGCATTTTATTCAATACTTCTACCTCTCTTTTTTTTATATATATCCTCATTCTTTGCAGGACAAATGCTATCCACCACTGATTAAATTAATGGGTAGGTGACCATGATGGTTCCTGATGATCCAATCAATAACAAGTGGCTACAGACCATCTACAAACAGCTCTGGACATAACTGCCTTCTAATAGACTTTCTGGGATGCCAGCAGGAGGATCAGTCATGATGATGAGATCACACTATACAGTAATTACCACTGCAGTCTTTTTTATTTCAAGCTTTTGACAGCCAAGACCAAATAAACCCTCACATTTATGCTAAGACTGGTTAAATGTGTTTCCGGGACTGAAAACTGTTTTGAACTTCTGGGTACATTAAAAGAGATTCTTCCGTATCCTCAGGGAAATGAAAATAATGAAAAGCTCGTATAAACCTCTCTGGTAGAGTGAATACCTAAATGAAGGAAAACAAATGTAAGATGCTACAAACATATATAATCTGTAAGGAATTAAGAGAGACAGCTTCTATTCTGTCTTTAATTTGCTTTATTAAGCCAGAGTCCTGCAACACATGAATCATGGCATGCTTATTAAGAAGAAACACTTAAGAGGTTCTGTCTTCCTATCCATTATTATACTGCTTAGTGTACTTGCGGCACAGTCAGAACTACAGCACTAGACATTATCCTGAATTATCTGCAACACAGTCACTACAATAATCACTCAGGCACTTAACTGATATAGCTGCAGTGTCTATTGTATTTGACTATGAATTAATTGTAACAAACATCAGTGCTAGAAGTTGATTTTTGTCCTCCTTTGCTATGATAAACTTTAAGGGGAAAAGATGAAAAAATGTGCAAACTACTCAACTATAAGTCATTTTTCTTAAGAGCAAACTATTTCTTACAGAGATTTTATGTGAACCCACCATACTTAAATAGTCCAGGGACTACAGAGTGGGTATAAAGGCACCTATTAAACTAAACTTTCATCTATAGTTTCTCTACTAAGAATGACAGGTATTTCAAAACAAACAAGCTCACTTTCAGCATTAAAGGATTAATGGAGAATTATTGACTTATACATACCGTAAAGACCCCATCATGTCAAGATGTGCTTGAAGCACATCAAATGTGTTATATTGACATAAAAGCCAAGAGTTTTATGCCAGTGTTAAAATTCCCAGACTACAAATTTGTTAGATCTCACTGCTGTTGTCATTTTGCTGTTGCACATGTGCAATGTCCCTGTGTGAAATAATTTACGTTCCAAACCACGCCAAGTGCAACCACAGTAACATTCAAGACCCATTTAACAGAACTCTATGCAGTAAATTTCAAGGTTGTGCTTCTCTTCACGCTGACTTGTATAGGGAGGTTAAATCAGAAGAGTAATAATTTTTCTTGAAATAGAAAGAGCAGGCCCTAAGGCAAAACCAAACCCCACTTACCAATCTGACCACTGTATTTTCCCATTTGTGACTATGCCAGATGCTCTCCACCTCTCGGTTCTCCGAAAGCCACAGTATGTCTATAAGTTATGAGTATTGGTAATATGTAGTTACAGCTCTATCTTACATATGGACAATCTGTTTGACCAGTTGTTCTAATCCAGGATGATTTAAAGAAAAAAAAAAAAAAAGTAAGTGTATGTTACTGGAAAAACCCAAGCTTTTTTCTCCTGGGTTGGCTAGTTCATGGAGCTCAATTGATTCCCTTTATCTTTGCCTATCGTTCAATTCTGTGGATGTATTTTAAAATTCTGCAGTGAATACCAACAGCCAGTCACGAAAAAGCTAGATCAATTGCCTTTTTAAAGTTATACAGACTGTAAGAACTTCAGCTGTGGGTCACAGCTTAGTAGAAATAAGCTTGAGGGCTGCTACCAACAGCCAGTACATGTTATTAGAGCTGTGCTGCTTCTAACTTACGTATGATTTCCAAATAAAGTTCAACAAAAAGTAGAGGAAGGGAAAGTGATGTGAAGTTGTGAAAACCTTCACAAAAGAATATTTTGCAAACTATAACTTGCAAAACATATAAATGAAAGAAATATGTGCATCTAGACTCAACTGCTTCTCAAAGATTTTAAAGAGTCTTCTGTAGGCAGCAAAAGAACAGCAAACTAGGTCAGCACAAACACGTTCCCGCTGAGTTAGTTCTTCTCTTACACCCCCTCCGCTGTGTATCAGTATCTCTAGAACCACGTCTGCTCTTTTATTACGATCTTTGCTAAGCCCTGTTACATCTCAGTAATGTTCAGCCCGCGGCCCTCAACTCATGTAGGGCTCCAAGCTTGGAAATTAGCCAAAATAATTCCCATACTGCCACTTCTCCAGAAAAGATGATGGATGTATTTAGGACATGTTAAAAAGGAAGGCAGAGCATCTGTTCTACCAGGTGTCCCAGGAGCCAGCTAGAACATGTAGATCTGGCTGCCTACAGTAGCCTCTCTCTCAACCACTACTCAAAAAGCATACAGAACACAATATTGAAAACTTGCAGAGGGCTATCCAGAAGAGAAAGGGCTGTTCTTCTTGCCTTTGGCACAATTTACTTTTCCTGGACAGGATGCTGAAGCTAGATTTCGAAAGGTAAAAGACTTTCAATTATTGAGCTAAGTAGGAGGTCTTTGAAATTCATTGTAACAGAATAACAATGCAAAAAGTGTAGCAGAACCAACACATCATCATCTTAAATCAGTTACTTCTGTATTTTGTCTACTTCTGTTTTGAGCTAGTCACGTGATTCCTTCTCTAGATCCCTTAGAAAGCCCAGTGAATGCACCTGTAACAGCACAATCTATGACATCTTACAAAGCTTTTAATCTTTACTTTCAAACCACTTCTCCAGGTTACCCCTTTGAATCTCTCTAAACAGCTTACATCTTTCTGTAAAACCTGGCCCTGTCAAATGGTTTAGATGGTTCTACATTCCTGCTATTATTTGATGAGGCCATTCTCTACTAAATCAAACATTTCCACTAACAAGCAGATTTTTATGAAGATACACTGATCAGCTAACAACATCCCCTCTCTTCTTCCCTATTTGTCTAAAAGGAGATTTATAGCAGAAGTTGCATATCCATGACAGTCAAAAGCTTTCCTTTTCATTTATTATCTTGTCTTGTGCCTCACCTTCCATTTCTTTGTCCTTCAAATCTTTTCCCTGCATACTCTGTCTTGCCACTACACAGTCACGCTCTGCCTGACTGACACACACCAATACTGTCAACGTCAGTGTCACCTTCAGGAAACACAACCTGCTGTATTACAAGCATGACAGCTCAGTTGATTGTTTCCTAAACAGATCCCAGCTACCATTCAACTCCTTAGTTTAGCTTCTCAATATAACAGTAATAGACAGTTGGAAGCATCTACTCAGAAGATGGTTTTTAAGCAACACAGAAAGTCTGGTACAATTTAGAAAAGCCAGAATTAATTTCACTCTCTCACTTTTCCATTTCCATTCTTCTTAAAAATTTCAATTCTAGAAAATATGCATGCCTTCCCACATAAGTCAACCCTCACTGGAATGTTTAATTTCATTTCCAACAGCACTAGTTGCTGCATAAATCACATAGCACTTGTTTGTTCCATGCTCCGTCAGCCTTGTGGTACTACACCTACCTTCTGTATAAGATGAACATGATACAGGGTCACTAGTTGATCGGACTATGTTTGAAATTTGGTATTTTGTAATGTGATCCTGCTGGACAGAACTCTCATGGCTGTTCACATATGATGAACCATTTGCAGGCCCAAAACGGGGGCCTCCAGAGGTCTGGGAGGGGACAGGACACTGGCTAAAGTCTGCACAGCAAATTTTCTTTTGCTTCAAAGGTGGCATGGCCTTGCTCTCTTGAGCAGAACTCTGCAGTTCTCTTTCTGAGGGGCTGAAATTCTCTGAGGAACAGTCCAAGGACCTGCTGTGGGCACAGTTCTTTTCCTGTCCTTGAGACCTGTCTGTAGAGGCTTGGCTGGGGGAACTGTCATCCTCATCAGGAAAACCCTCTGGGTGAGTTCTGTAGAACCTGCAACGGGTGCTGCAATCCAGAGTGTTGCAGTGCTGGTCTATAGCCACTTTTGGGGTTGTACAGTAAGGAGAAAGATCTGCAGAATGGAGAGATCCTTGAACTTCCACCGAACAAAGATCTTCAGAGGAGTAGCTATGGCCTGGGATACCAACAGCCTCAGAGACCATCAAAGAGGCGCTCTCAACAGAAACTGCAAAACAAGAGATTCAAAGAATAAAGACTTCTTGCCTTTCTCACCTCCCCCCCCCCGACCCTGTTTTCAAAATACCAATTCAAATTCAGTAATTGGCAAGTACATCAATAATTACTGAAAAGCTTTCAGATGACAATGCCAAAGCAAAAAAGACCTAAGTAATTTACTTGTTTTCAGCGTCCTTCAGCACAGAATATTTGTGCTGTCCTTGAGTATTTTATTCAACTAATAAGCATGCTCAAGCACCGACACCACAGTTGTATCTGTAACTACATTTGGCCAGGAACAGCTCTTTCACTTCTGGTTTCTCTGTTAAACAGTGAGAGATTGCCCACGGCAGAAAAAGTAATACTTTACACAAATGCTGAAAAAACATTGATCACTTGTAAACCTGTCCCTACTGTCAATATTAGCTTTGCACCCAACACTTTTTAATCATCATTCTCCTGAACCATGTATCTAATTACTTGACAAATGAGAATTCATCATCATGTAACATCTCTGGCACACAAAATATGTGACACACACACTTCAGCTAGAAGCTCAACATTTTATGTAAGGTCACATAATCCTTGAAGCCCTTTGTATTAAAAGTTTAGATTGTTACACTTCCTCTGTCATATCTACAAATAAATGGTATCAATGAAAATGGCCCCCTGTATGAAAATAACTGTTTGGTCTGCATTATACCCACAGTCATGATACAAATAAACAAAATAAAACTAGATAATCCAGTCTTCAAGCTCCAATAATATAGAGAACACTTCTCCCATATCACAGTGGAATTCCTTAAAGTTCTGTACCTAAAATGAAAATATTTACACAATATAAATCACAATTCTGTTCAGCTCAGCAACCTCTGATGCCCCTTTTTTTGCATAACAGCTGTTGCTAACCATATTGATGAGACCAATGTATTTTAACTGTTTTGTTCAGAAAGAGGAAACCAGCATCTTTTCATGAATTTGAGAACATTTAGAGAAGAGCTCCCATGTTTTGAGGTCTAGGTCCGCTTTCTACAGTATAAGGAAATTAGGTCTCAAAATAAAAACCAAATATTCATAAGGTTGGCTTTTGTGGAGGACATTTTCTTCTTACATAAAATGAATCACAACAACTATTTCCTTTTGGGGCTTCCAGGAAATAAATCTGTAACACTTACAAGGCAATCATAACATTGCAAAAAAGCCTGTAATAATCAACATGGAAATACATCTATACATCTACATTATGCTAAAAATGCATAATATGCACCATTATGTGTCAGGTGCAAAGCTGCAGTGATTTGGTGGACCATTTATATTTGTGATGAGTCCCCAGACATTTTTTACCTAGTTAGATTATTCTTTGCAACATATTCCCTAAACTCAAGATTTGAAATATTTATAAAGTTTGTATGCATAAATAAAAGCATCTAGTTTGTGCCTGTCTACAGAGCACAGACCTTCACTGTTCACATGCTCTTTGGTTTTATTCAATTTAATTGATAAATAGAGTGTGTTTGGTTGTACCATTTGCTACCTGGACTCAAGGGCCTTAAAACTGTATTTAAGGCTTATTTCTATTTTACTCTTCTGCCAGCATGGTTTTTCTGGTAGTACAGACAGCAGGAGGAGAGGCCTGCTGTCACTGCTGATGTCACTGTCATTGCTGAGCAACCCCTGCTCAGAAGACAAAGAATGGTGACACCTGACTGATTTTTACCTGAATAAAACATGCCCAAGGACTTTTCACGTGCATACAGCACAATACATAGTGTCAAGACCCTGGTCTGAGAGCTGGTCCACTGCTTCCCAATAGCCAAAACTCTAGCACTGACCTCAAAATTCAGACTTTCGTATGTGGATGTGAAGTCCAAATGCACTTATGAACTGTAGAGACAGCCCTAACCAGCAGCACTTTAATCACCTTCAGTTGTCACACTCCATTGCAGTTGTCAAAAACCGGGGTTTAAAAAAAAAAATATATAAATTTAGCAGTAGTTAAAGATGACCACTGGGGGCTCTGGAAATTGAAATCGTACTTCACAGAACTGATACTCTGTGTGTGCAGGGAACAGATGCTCCTCCCTAATCTGTTAGGCTGTCAGTCCCATTCTGGATGTTAGGTGAGAGATGACCGTTTCGGTTTCTCGGACCACTCTGCCACCACCTCTCTGCCCATAGGTGCAGTAATGGAGAACACCTGCCAGTCTATTCATTATTGTAATGTGAATATGATATGGAAAGCATTTTTAATGGAAATTGTATGAAACAAACACTTCAGCAAAAATGGCTCAACATTTCATGATCCGCTGAGGCGGTAATGTTCAAAATGCGCTCCGTTATCAAAAGATCTGGTAAGGAGGCATGTTTTAAGAACTTTTAAACAGGCTCTGTGCATTCACAACACCTACGCTTCAGGCAGCAAGCTTCCCATTCAGGCTTCTGGAAGGCATGCAGCCAACTACTATACGGAAAAGGCGTGTGGACTATCAGGAAGGCACCCATGGTTGCTGACAATGAGAAACAAACCACCAGTTATGTGCACGACTCTTGAAAGAGAAATGACTGTTGCCTTATCTGCCCCAAAGGGCTTTACAGAACATGCTTTTTTGAGCAAAACTCTCCCCTGCACTTCCAGCCACATTAGTTTATGACTATGAAAAAGTTGTTCTTGCCATGAACAATCTCAAGGCAAATAACTTTTTCTCCATTGGGAAGGGCAGAAGAGAAGGAAAAGTCCAAATCCTACTACATGTCTCTCAGGTAGACAAACACAATGCTATGATCACCTTGTGTGCTGAAGTCCAGGGTCATGTTCCTCTCACCCAAGCTTGATTCGGATACTTGCTGATCAGTAGCAGCGACCTAAATGAAAATTGTTTTGTGGAACAGCACATTAATCTGCAACTTAAACAAAGCATAGTGCTGATACTCTTAAGAACATGCCTGACGATGTGAAAGAACTATCATACAAGCTGCTACTCTGGTTTACAGCTATTTAAAGATACAACATTTTACAACATCTTTGGGTCAGGAACAAATGCAGGGCAAAGGAACATGCTTCAAGCAATTTTTCATGTTTCCAGAGTCTACAAGATAAATTCATCTTGTGGGTTGCAGGCTCACATTACAATACTTGACGTCTGCAATGCTTAAAACTGTTTCATTAGAAGCAATCCCTTTTTCTCCAGTCTGCATTTTTCCATATTATGCTTTTTTCCCACCACATTATATCACCCTAAAATAGGATAGAGAACAGAAACCACCAAAACAAGCAAAAAAGCATTATTTTCCTTTTGCTATTTACTGAGATGTTAACATCCAATGTATTTTTAAGCCCTTACAACATCACTGCCACCCCAGGTGGCTGATGCAGGGTGCTCTCCAGCCTATCAGAGATTGCTGAAGAGAGTTAATACTAGGACTTACCTTTTTTCTGAAAGGACTAATTTAAATGGGTAACTTCCCTTCACTTTTGAGAATCGTGAACAAAATAAAGAACCAGTCCTGCTGGGAAGACTTGATCCAGCTGAAATTTAAGAAATTTTCTTTCTACTGATTTTAACAGACTTTGTTGTCAAGCTCATTAGATTTTTTAGCAGTCCTTGGGGATCATGATTATTTTAAAAATTACTCTAGTAAATAGCTGGTAACAATAAATGAGAATAATTTTTTTTAAAGTCAAAATGAGGTTAATACCACCTCCAGCAGAAAGCATCCTATCTGCTTCTGCCTGTAGAGCCACAATTAACTAGTGAAAGCTTATTACAGTTGGTGACAGAGTCTAGAAATAACCATCAGTCACCTTTGTGAAAACCTTTTTGTCAAGAGCATAATTTGTATCTGGCCGCCTAAAAAAAATCGAATGTGACGCTATTGCTCTGAAGCTATTAAGGAAAGAAGTTCTAGTGCACATGCCAGTGTAGATTAATGTACATACATACATGCATAATTTGATGTGCTCATTAACGTTTTAATTATATCTATCTATCCATAGCTTACTATGATCAAGTGATCAGAAAATTTTTTCTGATACAAATTTAGTTTTTAAAAGTGATTTTAAGTCTCACGGTTAGCAAGTACAACTCTAAACAAAGAACAGTACCATAAATACTTCAACTCTGCAATTGATGGATAGAGGACTAGGAAGCAGAAATGAAATCACTCATCATTTTGAACAATTTTCTTGGAAATTTCTTAAAGGACCTTTCCTTATTGAGACAGAATATCACATCTGTGGTAAAAAAAATAGTGGTGATCACTGCTGGGAACTGACTGTGCAACCGTTAGGACCTAAAACCAGAAAAGTAAGAAATGTTTTCCAATGCTCTTTGTTGCTGGAGAAAATTCAGACTAACTACTTTTTGGAAGAAATGATGTTTTAAGGATGTTTGTTTCTTTTTAAAAATCTAGGGGTTCTTTTTAAATCTATGTGTTTTCATAAATTCTTAATAATTGACAGGCAAATATCTGCTGAACATTTGTGCTGACCTACATTCTCCTAGTCACTTGGCAGCTGTAGTGACATGCCTACATGGCCTAGTACCTATAAAATGAATTATATGCAAGGCTGAGGTTTTGGAAAACCTATGCTAAAGAAGCAGAAGCATCTGTAGCTTTGACCTAGTAAATTTAACATAAAGCAAAACATAAAGCAAACTTAAGGCTTGTGAAAAAAGCTGGCTTAGCAATTCCTGAAATAAAAATACTGCATCTTTCTGAAAAGCCCCACACTATTTTACAGGCAGAAGAAATACCCACCTTAGTTTCCTATTACACAAACACTTCTAGATTACAACAAGGTGGATCTTCACGTCCATGTTTTGTTTTTTTTTTAATCTCTGCTTAGTTTGCCAAAGAGAACAATTATAGCCTTGATAGAATTCTTTGATGTGGGAATAAGACAGCTAGGCTCATTTGACACAAGCCCCACAGCAGCTATCGGCACTTTGCCTTGACATCTTGTAGGAACAGAGCACTCTCTTCCATGCAATGAAATTTGTATCAGTCTTTGACATCCTTTGGAACTTAGATGGACACAAAAGCTCAGCCACCACACATCATATCCCTTCTCGGGTTTGCATCAATCCCAGAGGCTCCTACCAAGGCTGAAAACCCTGCTGCAGCATACCTAAAGACATGAGGCTGCATAAACAGGATTACCATGTGCAACAGAGGACAAGGCCTCTCAGCTTAACTTTGAGATACTTGCTTCTATACTGCAGACTATATTATATAATAGTTTTCTCTAATTAAAACTGCTGGAAAAAAAGTAATAGCAAAAAACAAAACAGAACAAAAAAAAACAACAAACAAACAAAAGCAACCACCAACCAAACAACAAACCTCACAACCAAACCTTATATGACAAATAGATGGGACAAATTTACACACAGAAAAATTGCTTCTTGAGACCAAATGGAAGACTGTGAATACTCCCCCCTATATAAAATCCCTTACATACAGAAAAGTACTTAAGATTTATCTCTAAAAGATCTCGCTGACAACTAACATCCTTAATAGTGGGAAAACGAAATTTCAGGCGTGCAGAAGACATTAGGACTAAAATTTGAATTTTGTTTTCTTCTACTTTTTTCAGTATTTAGCCATATTTTGCAAAACAGAAGTCATTTAAACTTATCTGATCAATGTGTTAATTTTACTTTTTCCTTCCCTTGTTCTTTCTCCATTCACAAAAAGATTGATGAATGTATTTTGTATGCATTTGGAATTGAATAGCTTTCTTGCCTGGGGAAGGAGAGCCATGATTTTCATTGTATGAGGTAACACTGACATTACTCAGGTCAGGGTTTTGGTTCACATGGATGGGGAGATGGCATATGGTTTCATACAGGTTCTTGCATAGCCTTTGCATGGAACACAGTGTGAGAACCACTTTTTTCAGTTGTAAAATGGGAATTCCTAATTGGTACAGATGACAACAGCAATTTTTACTTAGATGCAACCACTTAAATTACCACTGACATTTGTTGTCCATGAAATGCGTGAAATGCATCTAATTTGATACAACGTAATAAAATTCCAAGGACATTAATCCATTTGAAAACAAAACCTATTGCTTCATGCTCAGTAAGAGGTTTTACAATTATGGCATTATCACATAATGGTTCCCAGAAGCACTTCTGCAGGTAAAGCTCCGCCATGATTTCAAAGTCTGCCTTTGAGGGATTTATAAATCTAGTTATTTCAGTTCACACTGTACTGTAGCTTGGTGCATATTATATGCAAGTATTTGCATCATGTAAGAATGTAGGACTCAATCTTGTTCCTCTTGTAGGCCTAGCAGCATCTTAGACTTCAGCTCCATTCCTTGATTTACAGATTGACTGAGACATCAACTGCAAAAAAATAAGTTACGGCATTTATTGTCAAGTATCTGGCTACACAAATCACTGTGTTTGCTTGAGTCAGCATTGCCAATGCACTCCACTTCTGATCCTCAGCACCTGCTGCTATTTTGCTCCTACAAACTCTGTGAACCAGCAGCTACCAGGCATATATAACTTCACTCCTGGTAAGAAAGTGTATCAATATCACGATTTAAAAATTAAAAACCACCACACATTTTCACTTGTGATTAGAACAAATGCTTCTGGAACCCACATGGCAAAGATGAATAGGCAAGGTACTGACCCCAGATGCCAGAAAATATAGAGTCAATACATCTACTTATTAAATCTCATGCTCATTTTGCAAGAGCATGACTTCTCTTTAAATTATGTCTTGCTAAATTATATTTTTGTTATATCCTGGTGCTATTGTCCTGCTGGATGTTGATGCTCACACAAAGTGTAAGCCCAGTTACAAGAGTGCTCAAAGTCATTTTGTACTAAGTATAAACAGACACTTTTCTCAACCTTACTTAGTACCACATACAAATTCTTATCACAGATATGATCATCCTCTTTCCCCCCAAACCATGTATAATTCATATTGCTTTGTCAATGTCATTTTTTTAATCACTGAAAAATGTCAATTCCTCCAGGTCTTGCAGGTTCCTCTGAGTTACTGTAAAGGAAAAAGGATGGAACCTGGATAAAAAGTATTTTAGAAAGGAGATGGCCTTGGAGACTCCAATTTTGCTGTTCAGGAAAGAATTTAACTCACAAGCAGTTCTTACCAATCCATTTTATTATAGCCAAATAAACAAAAAGTAGCGCAAAGAAAACACTGCATGTTTATTGTGGCAAGGTTTGATACAAGGCAAGGATTAGAAGAGTTGTCAGAAGCTGCCTTATCAGTTATAGAAGCTGTAAAGTTAGGCATATCTTCAATTTTTTAATTGTATTTTTGTCAGGGACTGTGCATCTCAACATTCTTTTTTTCTCAGATATTTGTCCTATGAATTATCTTTTTGTGTACAATAGTAAAAAGTTATAGCATTTCTTTAGTTTTGTGGTTTCAGTTGTGGTTTACCCAAATGGGAAAAAGTCACTAGCAAACTTTTCAATGTGACCCTCTGCATTTCCCCACAGTACTGCCCTCTGTAATGTGGGTACAGCTTGGCAACCTGAACACACATATTACCACAGTGCACTATTAGCAACTGATGAGCAACATGTACAACATTTGACTCCTTGAGTTTTTACTGAAGACTGCAAGAAATTACAGTTTCTAGAAGCAATTTCCCATTTGTGACAGCTGATGCAATTGTCACGAATCACTTCAAGCAAAACTTTGCTCAGATTAGCTTTGGCTGTACATGAGGCACGTTACATTTCTAGTTTCAGTTCAGTTGACACTGTATAGTAAAAGAAGGCAAAAAGTGTAATGTAAATATTTGTCTGAAGTATACTGGATCCTTTCTGAAATTTCAGAATAAAGGTGTTACGCACTCTCAGGAGTAACTGTTTCTGCCATATAACAGCAGAAGCTATTAAAAGCGGTACCAGTATAAGCGACAGAGAACTTAGTCATTGCTATTTCATAGGAAGAACACATCCCTATCCTTTTATCCTTCAGATCTCTGATCCATATGTTTTTTTATCAGCTAACATAACACTGAAGCAAGAATCAGTTTCTAGCACCTTGGCGCCTGACAGGAGCCTCTTACGGAGGCTGTATCTTACAACTACTAAAGCATGAATTTGGCCCGGAGTTCAAGGCAGCCTGTCAAGACTGGAGCATACCATTATAAGAACCTACACTACTGCCAGATGCTCCCAGGATTTTTCCAGAACATGATCTGAAGCCCGACATAAGCAGGGGACTGCAAATGTGTATTTTTAACTTTGTTAATCTGAGGTTATTGACAGAGATTTTTCTTTTAGGAATTTTCAAGTACATCATCTACCTCACAAAGAATTAAAAATGGGAATTCATAGTTATGTTGGCTTAGATCATGTGCAGAGCAAATCTGAACGTCCCCTGAGCTCTACGCTACATACACAAACATACAGAAGTTATAAGCATCGCATGTCACGAGACAGTTATTTTTCCTTATTAAGCCTACATTACTGTACTGAGCTCCAACTAAAAGTAGTATATGAAAATGAGGCAAATCCGCTATCATCAGTACCTGGAATAAAAATTATTTCACAACTGTAGGGGTTTTTAAGAAAATAAACCTGCTTCCTAGTCAAGATTCCTTACTACCTATAGAAAAGTGTAATCTTATTTTAAAACATCACTGTCCTTTTCAAACAAGGAAAAGCACTGTGCTTTGGTGATTCCAATCCATTCTTCTAGGTTTTTGTTACTGACAGTTCAGTATCATACAACTCTTAACAGATTATATTGGCTGAAATATTACTACTCACATAACCATTTGCCCAAACATGCACAAGAACTTAAGAATACACATTAAATAGAATTTGTTAAACTCTTTTAAAGAGAATGGTCTGAAAAATATGTTTAAAGAATGTAAGTATTTTCTAATGGTTGTTCCTCCAAAGTACAATTAACTCCTAACTTATTTTAGATCATTAAATTTTTCTTAAAATGTTTTGCATGATGAAAATTTGAAGAGTCTGTAAAGCACTTCCGTTGGCTTTCCTTACCTGGCTGGCAGGCGTCTGTCCAATCACTGCCTCATAAGGAGGGGGCAGCTCCGTTGGATACAGCATTCCTGGGCTGTTAATGGTTACCTCATATAAAGCACTGAATGGGGAATGAGGAAAGTCCAAATGGAGACCTCTGTTTAAAAACATAAACAAGCAAACAACTATTAGGAAATGACATTGGATTGATTTGGTAAACTATTACTTACACCACAGTGATGTCGAGCATTCTTGGAACTCAAAGCCAATATCCTACAAAGAATTCTATTGAAGAAATTTATTAGGCAACCAAAATGAAGCCCTCATTCACAGGGTAGCTTTAAAAACTGGATTTCATTTTGGATGCCGGCCATCTCTACCAGCCTGTTTTGCAGTCCTTAATGTCCTTCACTACTCCACATTAATACACATTAACTGCAATATTTTCTTACAAAATCTATCTCATATTCAGATGCATAATGTTAACAACTGTGAAAGGATCTCCTATAAGCTCATCTCTGCTTTAAGTTTGGGTATTGTTATCCTTCTCTTACCTAAGTTCAATCACTTTTCTATTACAACAGTGCTTTAACACAAACATTTCCAGGTGCATACTAACAATTTTGCAATAAGATGTATGTAATCTCTCTGAAAAAGCAGCACTTAATATAAGTGAAGGACATTTACTTGGCTTCATATTCTTCAGAAGAGCTTCATAGTCTGTAGCTAAGAACTACGCGATGTCTGTAACTACAAGGAAGAAGAATCACCTCTGTGCCTCTATCACTGGTGTGCAAGTGTATTCTGGTGGGTAGTAGGGTGGAGGTGGTATCGGTGGTATGAACTCGTCAAAATCCAAGGTTTGATGCAGGATAGTTCCATGTGGAGTCATGCAGTCAGGGTTGGTAGAATGCGGCCTCTGTGGCAGAAACTGAAAATGAACATGTCAAGATCCTTCAGATGGCAGAAATGTCATCATACAATAATTGATAAAAATTTCAAACAACGAAAAATTTAATGAAAGGTCAGTATTAGCAACCCTGACCAATATCCAGCTTCATTAATATCCATACTGAAATGCAAGAGACACTTCTGGAAGTGTCTGGAGGTCATTGAGAAGTGTGAGTCAAATTACCAAAACACAACACAAGGTTTACTAAAGACAAAGAGAGGCCTGTGCCTCTAACTCAGTCACTCTTAGGATGCAGCATACAGACATTTAAAATTAAGTATCTTTTGAAGAAATACTTCTACCTTGTAATACAATATGATTATAGCACTATATAATCAGCTGGATTTTAATAACTGATGTATGATAGATACAACTACTAAAATAACTATTTGCATTGTTTTGTTTCCAGTCTGAAATACCTTCTGCTTAGAAAAAAACCCACCCCCCAAAAAAACCCCAAATAAACTAAACTAGGAACAAGCTACCACATATTCCTTAAATTTTGAATAAGACAACTAAAAATATCATTTTTCACTTTCAAAAAGGAGCCATTTACAACTATTATTCTTATAAAAATAGAATATTCTTCATAGCCATTTGTGGTTTGGTGATACAGACGCTGCACACTTAAACGTGGTATAAATGTTTTAAATACTGGTATGGAAGTAAGAAAAACATTTATTCCATACAAAATTCTCAAAACAAGAACAAAAAAATAAATCCACTGAACAATAAAAAGTAGTAATTCTGAGAACTACTGTCAATATTTGTGACAGGAACCAAATCAGCTTCTAGCATAGCAGTGATACCAAGAAGCCATTCTGATACCTTTGGTATCAGAAACACTGGACCTTAACAAGTCTTCTAGCAAAGGCTTAAACTACTTCAAGATCAAAGACAGACTATCCTGCAGATCATTCAGAACCCAGCCATCTTGACCTGGCTTTATATGGTTCCCATGGATAAAAGGGGATCAAAAGACAATCTGAAACAACAGAAGAATTCTTTCTTCTGCAGGCAAGCTTCTGCTGTCATATCACTTTTCTTGGATCAGTAGATGACTTGGTCTTTAGCTCTTGCCTTTTAAAACAAGTTAGCTAAGAAAATTTCCTGAAGGCACATTTCTTTTTTCTACTGGAACAAGAGAATCAATGTCTTTGTACTGTTGTCTCATTACATTATTATTTGTTTAAATCCATGATAAAGACTTAAGCAGCAGTGAAATAAAAGGGGAAATCCTTATGCTTCAGAGATCCAACAAATAGAAAGTAAATTACCTTAATATTTAATGGCACAGTTTTATATTTTTCACTTCTTCAAATTTAACTCAGGAGGACCAGTTTAAACTGTTAGTGAAAATGAATTAGTATTTGCTTACTAATTGGCTCTCTAGAGATATTTTCACAAGTAACTATTAAATTAAAAAATTCCTCTGCAGAATATGTCATATCATTATATCTTACAGCCAATTGCTGACTTCAAGACATTGCAGTCTACTGATGGTACAGGAATAAAAGACATAACACCTACTGAATTTACTCTTCATTACATAAAATACGTGATGCTGTTAAGCACCATCATGTGAGATATGATGCTGTTATCCTGAGTACTACCAGACATTCCACAGGTTTGACTAACAGAATAAAACTTTTTTTTCTGCAGTCATTCAGTCTAACCTGGTCTTGCACGAGGCATCTCCCAAACAGTAACATTACATTAACTGTTAACAATTAAACTGCCGCCCTAAGTGATACTCATCAGCAGTCATCAGCCTCCTACCATGCCCAAAACACTGAAGAATCCTTAGGAAAAAAGGAAGTGAGACTAGCTTTGACTTAGTGACCTAAAAGCTGTACAAAAATCTATTTTAACAGGTATCTGTACACTCTGGCTTCACATTTTGTACCCTACTTGATCCCACCAAACTCAGAACACCACTCATTGTCCTAGCAGAGTTGATAATTCTGGTCATTTATACAGTCTGGAAATTAAACAACTTTCTTTTACAATTTTCTTTACCTTCTCCCAGATAATTTCCATATACTGCCATAAAACCCAAGCTTTCGTTTGCACCAGAGAACATGTAGCTCCATCCCTGCAGTTCTCAGGTTCCCTGGAGCTTGTTTCATTCAGCCATATGTAAGGAGCGATACTCCTCAGAACACGGCAATTAAACACACAGCACTTTTACAGTGAGTGAACTATCAGTGTACATTTTGTGGAATGTGACAGGAGGGAAAGGTTTTACACAGGGTAGAAGAGGCTGTGGTTCAAGGAAAAGACCTAATGTTTAGATGCAGTTCACTTCAACAATAGAATCATTTGCATCCCTTTTAAGAACCTTTACTGTGAATACAAATCATGGCAACAAACTCTGTGTGACCAACACTGAACATGAGTGGCAAAATGGACATGAAAGATGCACATGTTTCAGGGTGCATGTTCATAGACAACAGTTTACCTGTGTGATATCATCCTGCTGGAAGGCACAGAAATTAAAGTGAAAGAGGCTGTAAGAGGGAGACTAGCAGGAAATGCAACAACAGCAAATATAAGGGATTATCACAAAGAACAGACATCCTTAAGAAAACAATCAGAAAGCCACTAAATGGGAATTACATCATCTCTTATTTCATACTACCCTATCTACTGACCTCTACCAGCCTGCAAAAATTCATTCTTCCTACAAAAATGTATTTTAAAGGTCTTTATGGGTTAGTCTCAAATGGTGAAGGCTGGCAGGGGCTCAGCAAAGAGTTAATACAAAGTCCATAGGTAAGGAAAAGACATGGTAAGAAAATGCACACAGCTGGCAGAGCTGGACTAGGTGGAGGAACACCAACAAATGCTTTCACAAGGGAATACACATTTTTTTGTATTAGAAGACAATAGTTATTAAATAAACAGTCTCAAAATATTGATGGCAAGTAGGATAGGCGACAACAAGAACTGCCGAACCGAAAATGGAGGTGGCCTGTGTGGTCACGACTATAAACAAGACCAAGTTGCATTCACTGTCATTTCAAAAACGGTATCTCATGCTATTAAACAACTCACAGAGCAAGTCTCCTAGTCAGGCTTCTGGGATTAATAAATGGCCACTGCAGAAGCAATGGATAGAAAATGGTTGCAGACAAGGATAAACAGCAAATAGCACCACTGTAAACAGCCAACAGTGTTAAAAGCTTTGCATAACTTCATAGCTATCAATTGGTATTTTGAATATATAGGTATTTTGAACGAGGCATAAATAGGTATTCCCTGGCTCTGGATATCCCAAATACGTAACCATTTATGATGACCACCTGGAGCTGTTGGATGCTGGGAACTTTCAGAAATAAGATGGGCAACAAAATACAGACCTAGAATTCATGCTCTTCTTTTAGCCATCCTTATGTTTGAAGTTTGGCATTCACAGTATTATACAAATGCAGGGGTTTCTTCTCATCCACGGGCTAAAATGGCCTTACTTTAGTCTGCGGAATGTGTCTGATACACCATAGGCATTAATTATCAATCAGTGCACATGCTAAATGAGTGTGCACCATAGTGTACACGTTGCACACTGAATTTTGTCTGTTTTAATTGAGCACACCTAACTTTGACAGAGTTAAACAGCCTGATGTAAACAGCCCTCATCTTTATTTCATCCTGAGGACTACTTAATTTGTAGAGAGAAGAATAAAACATTCTATCTGGTTGCAGCAGGGTAAACAAGTAGGCAGTACAACACTGTGGCTTTGAGCGCACTTCTTGGACCTGAATTCAAGGCAGAAGTTAACCGTAGCATCAGTAGCAAGTTGTTAGCAAGCAGAGAATCAGAAACACAAATGTTAGAAGCACACCACTTCCAGCAGGAGCAGAAGAGGCAAAAGTTTTCTGAAAATGCAGTTATGCCTGTGTGCCATAGTACTGAGAACTCCACACAGCCAGTGATGGCCAGTGACCTCAGCAAAGCTTAGAACCTGTAACAAGACACATACGCTGTCACTTCCCAAACAAGAGGCAGTGCTTTGTAGAGTAATAGAACTCTTCTCTCAGCTTTTAGCTCTTCAGGGTGAAATAAAACACCACGAGGTACATACGAATAAGATGGTAAAACTCATTTGCTTTTTCTGTCAGACCAAATTTCCAGCTCTTCACTGAGAAGTTATCTAAATGTTGGCCACTGAAGTGGCCAGAATGATTGGAGTTTATTATTTACGTTCTAAATATTTTGATCATATTGAAGCAAAAGCTGACAGAGGAGTCTCAGTGAAGAAACAGCAAGAGACAACTTAAGAAACAGCAGATAAGAATGGTAAATACAACTCTCTAATGAAACTGTTAAGGTTTTCCTTCTGCCTGAGATCGGCGACTAAGAACTCTGCATCAATAAGTCCAGGTATGGGACATCCCCACTAAACATCAACAAAAGATATCCTGTATTTTTTTTACATATTCTGCAGCTGATTAGCGCTAATGACTCCATATTAATGACAGTGCTGGGATCCACTGCTTAACAACTATGACATACCTAAGCCAGTAATTGTCATATATCAGTGCATGACTACTGCTCTAAGGGAATCTTCCTATATAGTATTTCCTGTATCTGCATGTAATTACCTCTGCCTTCCATATCACATTTAATAAATTTACTGTGTGACTTTGAAATGGGTCCTTTGGAGACTCCAGGGTTTGTTATCCTCATTTCAGACTCCGTATGTCATTTATGAACGTCTGCTCCTTCTTGGGAATGGGAAATAAAAATTTCTAATTGCATATAATTAAATATTGGCATGTATTCAATAGTAAAAGCTCTGGGCAATATACTCGGGTCTAGAATTCTGTCTTCAATTAACTATCTTCCTCCTGGACAAGTTGCTCTTTTCCTTTTCTGAAACACTGGAATCAGTATCTCCTGGAGAGTAATGTAGATGCTAACTGCAAGAACAGAAGGATCGCGGTTGACTCTTCTAATTTGTCCCTGTCTTAAAGGGAAATTGCAACACAGAAGATATTTTGGTAAGGAAAACAGATTCTAATTTTTTCTGCTCCACTGTTTCCAGTTGCTGTTCCTATAACCATCACAAGCCATTAGCTCTGTCTCAGAGCGACTGGTCTGTGACACTACATCTTTCTTGATGTGCTGATTGCATTTTCAAGAGTCTTACATATATATTCTTATTCTACCAATACAATGTGAAATGGAAAATGGTAGATTTTCTAAAAATGTCAAATCTTTCCTATGCAAAAGGTTTCCATTTTACCTTTTCATTTGTGGTGGGAGTGAGGGGATTATCTATCCAATCATATTTACATTAGGATGTTTCTATGGATGTGCATTCGCAATGTGTATTTGTAAAAGGACTGTCATCTGGGCTTTACAGTGCCTTTAAGGGAGTTTCGTGACAAAAAAGGTAATATTTAGATTTTTATATAATTAGGTTAAAGAAGAATAAATATATAATAACTTAAGATCAATTCTCACTTAATATGAAGCTTCATCCTGAAGGGTTTTTTTAATAACTATGTCATTGGGATAAGGGGTTAAATAATGCCAGCCAGATATTACCCTCATACACAGGTGCTTTATTTTGAGGTGTTTTGAGTAGAAATATTAACTACAGCCTATAAAGTTGATGACATGCTGAATTATCATTATGGTTGAGGAAAACAGTAATTGTTACAGCTTGCATGTGTCATTTTTTTTTTTACAAGATTGTTTTAGATATGACATGAAGAACAGTTACTAACAGTGATGGTGACAAAAGCAGAACACACTTGATGTCACTGCTAGTATTTCTAGGATAAGTACTGTATAAACATATTTGGAGTGGAAGGAGGACCGCAACAGGTGTACTGCAATAGATTTGGCCACAGTGGACATAGTGTCTTGTATTTCTTTGTTTAATTCAGGCAGCTATCTTTTGAAGACAACAGGGTGAATTTCTGCAGTAGCCATTCATTAGACAAGATGCTAATGAAACTGCCTCAGGCAAAAAATGAAGTATCGTGGAAGTGGCAGTTTGGTTATTAAAGAGATGTTTCTTCACATTACAGAACACTGATATAATCTCATTTGATTCTCATTTACCTGCTGGAGGGGTGTGTACACAGAATGAACAATTTTGAGAAGCCCTGTACTGGAGTGCAGCCTTAAAATGTCTGAAGTACTGAAACTAGTAACAAATATTACTTCAATCTTTAACTATGGCATCACTTACTCTTGCAGCTTTAGTAGAATTGGTTTACTTTATTTTTTTCTGATCAATTGTGTATACTTAACAGGGTGACACAGGTTAAAGTGAAGTGAAAAATTTGGGGTACTTCTCTGAAACAGTCAACTCAAAAAAGGAAGAACCTAGGAAAATCCGTTTGTCCCATATGACAGAAGTAAAAACTAAAGGAAACTAAAATATAATGCAATAAAATTAGTTTTCACTATTTTTTTCATTAACGCTTGAAACCAAATATTTGTTTGGTGGGATTATTTTTACCAAAAAAGCCCCTTCAAATTAATTGGAAAATGTGGTCTGTGCTTAGTACTGGACAGCTTGTGTTTACAATTTTTAGGGCATTTTTACTAAAAGATTGGTACATCAGAAGGTAGCATGTTCCAATAAAAGACTGTCAGTTTGCTTGCATGAATCAGATACTTGTAGTATGCAAAAGAGCAAGAAAGTAGATACTCATGAAACACTGTTGTGGATTTTCTTGAGACTGTATTATATACCAGCTCTATGTTGCTAGGCAATAAAAACTGAAGCACATATAACAGCTTCAGGTTCTATGAAGCTTCTTCTGTTTTCTTCTTATTCAGAAGAAAACCTGAAATTATTTGAAATTTGCACACCATTCTAAATGATTAATTTTGGAGACAAGAACACAAACACAGCACATGAATCACAAAACTAATGACCTAATGATGTCCAAGGATGATGTTCCCTATTGCATCATGCTTTTGCTGGCTAGCAATTATATTTTTATGTCTCTTCTTCCTATAGGAGAGCCTATGTAGTTCTTGACTACTGTAACAACAGGTAAAAGAATCAGCACAATAATTAAAACGTTTTCATCTAAGAGAGGTGGTATCTCCTGCTGCTGCTATTTCCAGCATGGTACAACTCTGCTAAGAAGAGATGTATACCCTAGGAAAAAGCACAAATCAAGCACTAACAAGCAAGAAAAGAGGAAGTAAATCAGATTTCTTTGTGCAATAGGGCAAAAGGGAACTCCAGGTCATGGGACAATAGACTGAAAGTACTGAAAGGAAAAGAACAGTTCATGTTAGAGTTCAGCTGGTCTAAACCAGCGTAGCCCCAGGTAAGTTATGCTCACTTAGGCCTGATAGGAATCAGGCTCAGTAACCTGAGAAAAACAAAGGGAAAAACTTCAGATAAACAAGAAAAGTCTGGGATTAAGCAGAAAGAAAGATCTAATTCCCCTCTGCGCAGAGGGAAGAAACTTCTTGTCAATGGAGCTGAAAGGGCAGGAGAATGGACAACTAAACAGGAAGACAGAAAGCTGGAAGCACAAAGCGTAGGAAGCAAGATGAAATGAATATAATGGCAGCATCACCAGGTAGTAAAGAAAGAATTTCATTAGGGAAGAAGTGAAGAACAAAGAGGGAGAGAGAAAAATAACGTGCTTTTAATGTACCTGATTTCCTGTTGAGATTACTGCTTCTTGCACATGCCTGTCAGAAGCACTTTAGTATCATTCTTGGTTCACTGTCATCTGTACATTTTTATTTCTCTTACATTGCTACACAGCATGAAATTAAGTGTAGACTAAGATTCTTGGAATATATGTGGTTACACTGGATACTATTGGTACACTAGACAGACAGATCTTTCCAGGTGGCACAACTACTTCATCTCCTTGTCATCACAGCCAGATGAAAAAGATCTTTAGTCAATGGGCATTCTTGCACCAAATATTAAGGGGGAAGTGTATGAAAGGGAAGAATAATCAAATATGACACAACTCCGTTAACATTTAAATTACAATGTGTCCTCAGCTGAAATGATTATTTTTGTCAATGCTGTTTGACATCCAAAACAAGACTATTAAATAAGTATTGTTTACAAGCCTACGTGTACAATATGAATACCCAGAGTGCTAGATGAAAAAATGCATTTATGTACCACTTTTAGGCATTATGTAGATGTATGTGCCTAACATTGTATCTGCTACTATATGAAGTAAACACCCAATCACAGATTGAATATATTGTTTAACTAAGTTTGTAACCCAGTGGCTAGAACAGTTGTCTAGAAAGGATAGCCTTATCTGCAATCCATGAACTTAAACTCATTCAATATCCATGGCAGCTAGTGTAGTTTTGGGGTTTTTTTAATTCCACCATGTGCCTGCATGGCACGTTATACAATATTTCTCCACTGCCGAAATGGTTTGAAGCTAACTTGCTGTGCCAGTGTTCTATCTAAGCAAACTTTAAAATAGGATATATTTACAAATGACTGATACTAGGTTTAAGCACTTGCTCTCTCTTAGTAAACAGAGGATAATTTCCTATATTAGCCAGTAATAAAGCTGGGTTAGAAAAAGTATACCTGGCCTGCAAAATACAAAGGATTTTAAATTCTTATTTTTTGATTCAACATTACATTGAAATCTTGACAATCGTAGTGCTCATTTGGAACAGGAAAGCTGTCTTTGTCCAACCAAAACAAGATAGCATCCTGTAATGCAGCTGGCTATCCAAAAGACTAATGATTCTTTTTCTTCTTGTTTTAAACAAAAGTGCTACTCTGAAGCTGAACATGCTTTCCTTATGAGAACACTGTTGTTGGCACAGGGCTGTGAAAAGTTCCACTTTTGAACTCATAGTTCTCATAGCCCATAGTTCTCGTACCAGAGAAGTAGTGAAAAATAGTATCTCAAAGCTAAGTAATTGCTCTGGATAGTGTGGAAACGGTAGATAATAAACATGTAATGACAGAAAATTTAATGTGCATATTATAACTGAACTTCATTAATAACCTCATTAACAAAAATATACTGCCAATTTGCAAAATTCTTATTATAACTCTCTAATATGTAAACATTTTGAACACAACAGCTATTCATACTAAATACATTTGCATGCTTTATTTGTATAGAGGCATGCAGATTAAAAAAACCACCCATGTACACACACATTCTAACACTAGACAGACACAAATACGCTTAAGTTCATAAGCAAAGAGTAGGTATAAATGAATATACACAGAAAACAACAATATGTTATGTTGGACAATATCCTGTGTTCTCATTGAAACATACTCACCATTTGCAGAAGATCAGAAGAAACCATCTGCATGCAACACATGGCTGTTGCCAAAGCACAGACAATGGTGGAGATGATATTGAGAGCGCACACACTGAACAACAGGTCCTGTGAAAAGACATGCATCAGAATGTCATCTCTTATCTCAGGGACACAAAGGACAGGAAATATTTTCAGCAATTTGATAATAACCTCTCTTAACTGCTATCAATTTATACAGTCTCAATTAACTGTGTATAACTCATTCAGCTTGTAACAATTCTTTTAAACCACTCTGCAAAGGGAACAATTACAGAAACAACATCTCCCCCTTCCCTAGATTTCCTCAGAAATACCAATATTTCAAGTTTTCCAGCTCACTGAAAGAAAAGACAAATGACAGTGGACTCCAAGCTACAGCTATGACAAGAAAGGTACTATGAAACAGACCTGATAAAAAAACTACGTGCAGAAATTTCATTGCTTTCAGCAGTTGAAATCAAGAACTTAGAGTTGCATGTTAAAAAATTCAATGGAAACTCAGGTATGAAAGAGATAATTTTATCTTGTATCAGATCCTCTATGCATCTGAAGCATTTTTATACATAAAAGCAGTGACTACAACCAGGCATTTAATCTTGTGCTGATGAAATAAGTACATATGGCCACATTGTTTTTTTGGTCTTTTTGTTTTTTTTTTAAAAAAAGACAAAACAAAACATTTAAAATAGAACATAAAGTATTTGTTTACTAAGTAGAATAAAATAAAACATTTAAATTACAACTGAAACATTTTTATAGCAAAGGTATAAAAAAACAACCAACAAAAAAGCATCCAGCTCTTCTTCTGGGTTTTTATTTACTTTCCCAACAGTCAGTGAAAAGGCACACTGATTTAGCAAGATTTCAAAACTGCTCCATTCCTTCTACAGCACTTGCATAGCTGTTGCACTTGTGACAATTATGTGTCTCGGTTAGTATTCTGAACAGCCAGTAAAAGTATTTGAGAAAAAACATCATGGAGAACAGATGAAAAACAAACTAAAAAACGTTAATATACCATGAGTGACCCATTCACTAGGTAAAGAATATTCTGTAGGATCTAACTTTAAAAGAGTATTTCAATCACAGCCAGTACATAAAATAACTTCCCATGCTATAAAATCAATGCATTGCTCGCTTTGTTTTTCTCAACAGTACTAAAAGATGATAAAAGGTGCAGATTTACTCCTGCCACTGTAATCGCACGTTCCATAAGTGACCTTCATTTGAAGATGGAAATGCCAGCCTTGGGAATCAGGCAGACATTAAATGGGTCAACAAGTTTTAGTCATTAACAGCTTACACTGAGACAGATTTGTTCTTGCTGATCTGGTCAGCAGTTTTCTGCCTTCTTGGCCAGCTCCTCAGCCAGGGGAATAATGACTCAACAGCAAAACACTGGATGGGCCAATCTCCAACTCACATACAGAAGGTGATACAGAGGACTCATTCAAATACAAAGTCATATAGACCCACTTAGAGCATTCAAATGGAGGTAAACAAGCAAGTTAATCCCTACAGATGCAGTTAGTTAACAGCAGCACATTTATGCTAAATAATAAAATCTGTATCAGAGTCATAACTTCAGATGCAAAGTTCTTCAAGACCCTCATAAAATTTATATGCCTCAGGATAGACTCAGACATGCCTCTCTCAAAGTTGTTTCTTTGAACTGTTCCTAAAGATCCCATAGCTTCACAGAATCACAGAATGTTAGGGGTTGGAAGGGACCTCGAAAGATCATCAAGTCCAACCCCCCTGCCAGAGCAGGATCACCTAGACTAGGTCACACAGGAATGCATCCAGGTGGGTCTTGAATGTCTCCAGAGAAGGAG
>JAVSBS010027330.1:0-21676 GCA_033124195.1 Coracias cyanogaster | reverse complement strand
CTGCCAGAGCAGGATCACCTAGACTAGGTCACACAGGAATGCATCCAGGTGGGTCTTGAATGTCTCCAGAGAAGGAGACTCCACAACCTCCCTGGGCAGCCTGTTTCAGGGCTCTGTCACCCTCAGCGTGAAAAAAGTTTTTCCTTACGTTTATGTGGAACCTCCTATGCTCCCACTTGCACCCATAACCCCTTGTCCTATCACTGGACATCACAGAAAAGAGCCTGGCTCCATCCTCCTGACACTCATCCTTTACATATTTATAAACATTAATGAGGTCACCCCTCAGTCTCCTCAAAACTAAAGAGACTCAGCTCACTCAGCCTTCCCTCATAAGGGAGATGTTCCACTCCCTTAATCATCTTTGTGGCTCTGCGCTGGACTCTTTCAAGTGGTTCCCTGTCCTTCTTGAACTGAGGGGCCCAGAACTGGACACAGTATTCCAGACATGGTCTCACCAGGGCAGAGTAGAGGGGGAGGGGAACCTCTCTGTACCTACTAACCGCACCTCTTCTAATACACCCCAGGATGCTGTTGGCCTTCTTGGCCACAAGGGCACATTGCATGGTCATCCTGCTGTCCACCATGACCCCCAGGTCCCTTTCCCCTATGCTGCTCTCCAACAGGTCAGTCCTCAACCTATACTGCTACTTGATGTTGTTCTTCCCCAGATGCAAGACTCTACACTTGTATTTAATTAAATTTCTCCCTGCCCAACCCTCCAGCCTGTTGAGGTCTTGGTGAATGGCAGCACAGCCTTCAAGTGCGTCAGCCACTCCTCCCACTTTGTGTCGTCAGCAAATTTCCTGACAGTGCACTCTGTTCCTTCATCCAGGTCATTGATGAATATATTGAATAGTGCTGGTCCTAGTACTGGCCCTTGAGGGACTCCACTAGATACAGGACTCCAACTAGACTCTGCGCCATTGACCAGAACTCTCTGACTTCTTTCCTTCAACTAGTTCACTATCCACCTCACATTTCCTCAGATTACCTGCAAGGATGCTGTGGGAGACTGTGTCAAATGCTTTACTGAAATAAAGATAAACCACATCCACTGCTCTACCATCATTTATCCACCTGGTTATGTCCTCATAAAAGGACATATCACGTTGGTCAAACGTTACTTTCCCGTGGTAAAACCATGTTGACTGCTCCTAATGACCCTCTTATCCTTGATATGTCTAGAGACAGCACCAAGGATAAGTTGTTCCATCACCTTTCCAGAGATGGAGGTGAGGCTGACCAGTCTATAGTTACTCAGGTCCTCCTTCTTGACCTTTTTGAAGACTGGAGTGACATTTGCTTTCCTCCAGTCCTGCAGCTTGATCCCACTATTCCAACTTTTATCTTTACAGTCAGCGTCCTCCCACAGATGAAAACCATACTCCTTTTCTTCCATAGCTTTTGAGAACAGGCTAATACACAGCAGACCTTTACACCTTCAAACTCGTGGTTGAAGTCTTTTCCTCTACTGCATGACACATTAACCCAATTTCCTCCAATCCTTGACTGAGACCAATTTCCTAGGGCTCCGATAATTTTCATTAATTTCATTTGGTTCTCCTCAAGTTGGTCTACGTTCTTCCTCAAATGCAGAACCCCATACTGGGCACAATCAAGGCCTTGCAAATTCTGATGACAGTGTAAGGACTATTCTTTGTGCTTTACAAGCTACGCTCATCCTTACACATCCTGCGGTGATGACTGAGGTTTTCTGCAACAGTAATCACTTATGTATCTTTTGCACAACATAACCCCAGATCCTTTCCAGCAGAATTACTATCCTCTTCATCCAGCTACTAGGTAAGGACAGAAGCACCATTATAAAGACAAAACTATTTTTATTGGGGAAAAGCTGAAAAAAAACCCCTCATTCTCAATCATACTTATCTCACATTTATAAAAAATAAGAAATAAACCAAACACATTTCATACCACATGGACAGAGAGAGAAAAAGGATTCGTTTCTTTACCCTTAGTTCCTTCCTCCTACACTCCATATCACAAAGTATAACCAAGTAATACTTTTCACTTTTAGTTATTTTTTCCTTCTGTAGCAGTAATTCTAGAAAACCTCAGCAGACAGTGTTAAACCAATTGCCTTCATTTTTAATCATTGCTAACTATTGTGAAACAACAAAGGAAGTTGACTCTGCAGTAGCATCCCAGACTCACGCTCATAATGATCACAACTTCTTTGCTGTGGTTTGAGATTCTTCCCTTGTTGCACACGGGTAGCTGAACTCAATTTACTATTCAGCATTACATTTGTTATGTAGGGGATCACCGTCCCCTGTAACAATGGCCCTCTTTCCACAGACTCCTTTTCTAGGCTAAACATGTAACAGTTAGAGTGTTGTTCCTGCTGCAATCTTTTTGAAGTTGAAAACACAACTAGAACATTTCAAATGCAGGGATGTTGAATCTTTATGTATTTCATAAAGATCAATAAAGAGTAGACATGTATCAGCCAAAAATGTAACAAGACAACAAAGCTAAATAAATTTGGAAAAGATGTTAAGTTTAAATTTTTAACAGCAAAGGTAATAACTGAACAATGACTGTATCCTCACCATTACTAGGTATTTCTTAGAGCAAGACTACTACTTAATTTGGGGTGGGGTTTTTTGGTGGTGTTTTGTTTTTTCCCCTAAAGTCTGATTCAACTCAAACAGGAATCAACTCACAAACCAACCAACAAACTCTTCTCCTCTGCTCCCCCTCTGACCACTAGGATATTTGGAGAAATGATGGTTATAAATGAAATTAAAATATAACAATTAACAATTTGGACAAAATAGCACAATGTGCTATCTCAAACAGAAGGCAGAAATTGTACCATTTTCTGAGGCTAAACAAGGTTTAACTACAGAATTCCATGAAATGTTAGTGATAGAACTCTGGACATCAACAGGGCAAAAAAATCTCTGTATGAGCTTCATAACCTTAATAAGGGGGCTAAATGAACTTATTTATGTCCTATTCAGGGGCTGCACACTAATCTGGCAGGTGGTCTTAAATATCTATTAACTAGCTTTCAAAAACTAGTTTCATGTGTATGCGCTCTCTTCCTTTGCTGTGCTTAGTTCAGTGTAATAGCTGAAAACCATCTAGTGAAACCAACTATTAACTAATAATACTATAATGTGAGTAAAGAACAGACCATTTTAGTTTCATCTTACATAAGAAAAAGATGCAAATCATAGCTCAAAATGAAATTGAACACTTCTCCAGTCTGAAAGTAGTAAGGTCTATATTAGAGCTAGTAGAAACGTTTCAGAAAAAAATGCCATTTTGGCATTACACATATATTTCATTTCATTTTGAATTTTGGCACAGACTTGGAGCTCTTGGTCAGATCTAACATACAGCAATGTATCACAGAACTACTTATGTTAGGGACTGCTGAACAGAAATATAAAAGATATTCCTTGTCTCCTCCCTCTTGTTTACATGCATTACATCTAATTAAGCTGAAGTACCTCCCTGTTGGGTTTATGTCTATTTGTTAGACTGGAAGACAGTCTTATGGGATGTGTTGTTAGCAGTGCATAGAAAATCTGTGTTTTCCAAGCTGGTTGTGAGAAAGGCTTTAACATGTTCGAGATTTAATCAACATCAATATTGTTTTCCTGAGGCCATAACTACATAAACTCCACATCTCCCTAGGCAGCTTTGCTACAGAATATATGTTACTGCCCACAAACATTAAAATCACTCAGAAGTTAGGTTTCCTGGTGCTTTCAGGTACACACGCAAGTATTGTTGGCTACGTAAACAGAATACCTGTAAGTAACTGTTTATTTTGCTTTTCGCATGTTTCCAGAATTAGAGAAACGTGACATGGTAGAGGTCACATACTGAGCAGTCAGCCTCAGCTGCACTTCCTGAATATCGCTTTTTGTGGATGGCACACAGGTGAGAGACCTGTAACTGCCGCTAAAGCTAAAATTAAGCTGCTATTTAGAAAGGTAAGAAGACTCTGAGAACAAGTTGTGTAAATAGCAATTTAAAAATCCTGACATTGTATCTGAAGCCTTGAATGTCTCAGCAGACAGAAGTCATGGTCTGCATTGCTATGTTCTATCAAGCACTGACAATAGTTTGCTAAATCCAATCATATAGTGGAGTCTCTCTCCAGCAAACGGACATCTTAATAATTTACAGTGCCATCTTTTAAAATCCTTAACCATGGCTCTGTAAAGGGATCCCCACTGCCTTCCTTGAACAGCTGACATGCTATCTGATTATTCAAAACATGTTTACTTCTCTTTAATGGAATTGCTTTTAGACTTCATCTGATGAACATAGGCTGTACAAGCCCATCTTTGCAAGTAAGTGTAATTTACAGACTACTTTGCTGACTACATGTTTGTGAAAGTTGGTGTTATTATCTGAACGCTGTATTTCAGTATTTCCATTCTACATTTTAATTTCTATCAACTGTAGTTGCAGCAGCTCCTGGCTGTATGAGGGAAAGGATAGAAAGGAATAGCCTCCCTCTGACAAGTCTTCCTCCAGAAGTTTCACAAAGCATAGAAACATTATCTAAATAAAGCTCCTCTCCCACAGAAACCACAGAGATATCTTGCTACATACAAAATTTGTTGTGAAAAGAGGGTACCTCCCATCCTCTTCAAAATTGTGTTCCCAATTCTATTCCCAAATATCCAAGAATCCACTTCTACACCAGTGAGGCCAGACAACATGAAACCTCAGTGCCTTCATTTCTGAGCCTTCTCCTTCCCTGCACCCACTTCTAGGCATACTCAATCCTTGAAACCATTACCACATCTCACCCTCTTTCCTAGATCCTGCTCCATCATCAGTTTGCAAGTGACTGCTGAGATAAGTAAATGGCAGGGATTGGCGAGTTACTGAAGGCAAGGGAAGAGACGCTGGCAAAAGTGACGGTTTCTCAGATTTTATCAAAATGAAGATTACCAGCAGGTAATACTCTAAATACATTACCAAAAAATGATGTAAAACCAAATCACATTTAGGACCGCAACATGTCATCCTTTTTTGTTGTAGTCTTAGGAAGACATAGTATTTTCAAATGCACCACTTTTCTGAAAGCTGATTACATAAAAATGCATGTTCTCTAAATCTGAGACTATGCCCAAAAGGAGCACATTAAAATAGCTGTAGTGCAAAACGTTATTTTCTTTTTTAATCTAAATGTTTAACTTAATTTTTTTTTACATTTTGTATTCCAAAAATATCATTTTAGGACACAATTCGTTGAAACCATCATACGATAAAAGCATACAGTAATATACTGAAAGAGCAATTTTTCCTAACAAGTCATTTTCTCTGTTTTCGATCAAACTGCTGGTGATAAGGCAGTCAGATGGTATTAAACTGGAGTAAGGAAAAAAAGGGTGATTGATTTATCACTTCAACAACTCAACTGTAGAAACAATCATTTAACAAAGCTATTTAGAACAGCTGTTAGCACATGCAATTACCTAACAGAAGCAAAGAAAACCTCTGGAATGAGATAGAATCTAAAATGAAAAATGGCAATGGCATGAATCCCCCATTTGACAGGAGATGTGGCAGAACTGGGTCATGCACTGCAAGTGTATTCACCCTTCTGAAATTTTGCCCTTCAAAGCATAACCTGTACCTCTTATCACAGTAAATATAAAGTAAAACTGGAATACTACCAATTTGCACTAATGGTGAGCCATATCCATAGAGTTCCTTTATCTTAGGAAACAGTCATAACTGAATTTCTGCTACCAGTTGCTTTCCGGAACCAGCTGTAGAAAAGCCATATTAGTCAACCACAGCTGGTATCCAGCTGTAATACATGTAATAATACATGCATTCAACATTAACGGCAAAAATTCAACGTAATTTTAGGTCTGGAAGGGAAGTGCTGCATGACTGATAGCAGTCTGCATACAAAACCAGGCAATAACATGAATTCCTAAAGAATTCTGCTTCCACATATACAGTATCTCCAAACTGATAGCTATGAAAAAGCAGTAAAGACACATTAACCTTTGGACCAAGAGTGTTTAATCTTGTTCATAAACACTTAATTAATCGAAGGCATAAAGCACCAAGTCGAAAGCCAGAAAGTTTCTCTGAAACTTCCTTTCAATATATAACCACCTACCACAAAACTATGTTTTGTCAGGGCTTGTAAGGAAGCCAAGCTGTAACGATCACACCAAAGGCCTTTGGCACAAGCCAAATAAAATTTCATGCTTCAGGATAATTGCTATTTGGGAAAGAACACAAATGGCCCTGATTAATCTGTCTCCTTTTACCAAAATATTGCAGGAGCTCCCGAATTCCTTCTGCATACCCAGTAAATACAGATTAAAAATCAGTTAAGCCGAAGTAAAACAAGAGCCTCTGGACATCTTCACAACTAAACTGAAAGGGAGACTCTGGTAAATATTTAATCACTTCCTTGCCTTTTCACATCATAGCAATGAACTCTACTGTCAATTAAGTTACATGCATGAACAACAAGCCAGGGAATTTAAAATTTAATACAGACACATACCACAAAGATAAAGCACTACTACCACAAAATATTTATTCTTTCTGTAAAATATTATATAGAACATTATCCAGCTGTGCTGCCTACACAGAACTGAGAAACTGTAATTAGACTGTTTTGTTCTAGAAGAAAACAGAGTACAGATCAATGCTTCTTGACCTCACTTACTTCTGTCTTCACACTTGTTTACATTTAAAAGATTTGTTATTTTTTGTGACGTGTTACTTATGTTTATATTAAAAAAAAAAATACACAGCAGAAACTCAGTACTTCCTAAGACTTTTAACCTGTGCAATAATATTGAACTGACAATTTTCTTTACAACACAAGTCATTTTGGTGGCTCAATAGGTTTTTTTCCTGTGGAAGTAAAAGATTCTTAGTCTCTGAGACTCTTAAGTCCTTTGCACGTTTGAGAGCTTAGTCAATATACAGTAAAAGGAGTAAAATAAGCTTGCTGATGTGTAAAAAGAACACCGTAATCAGCAGGCCTGAACAGATAGATCTAAACATCCACACTGAACAAAGGCTAAAACCAGCTTCACTTTTGTAATTCTGTGAAGATTATTTATTTTCTCCTTGATTGACTTCAATTATGATGCTTCATTTCTTATAGTACTGCAACCTGAAAAGATATAATGAGCAATAAAGCTTTTTCACCCATGAAATGAGTGTCTGTGTACATCTTTTATTAGTGAATTCAAGGACAATAATTCTTTTAATTCAAATTATAACTTCAGTTGTTCTAACTAGATATATATCTGAAAAACACTAGAAAAATTAGCTGCTCTAATACTAGGTAGACTGTCTTTCTCACAAAAAATCAATTCTGAATTATACAAGTCTCAAATGTACATTGAACTGTAAACGGAGAAAGTGTCAATGCTTCATAAAATAAAGTATGAAAGTTCAATATAGTACACTATTTTACATGGGTCTAAAATATTTACTATGTTTGTAAAGAAGCAGTGCACAGCCGCTATTTAAGAAAAATAAACTCAAAAAGTCTTCTTTGCTTGGAAGCAAGTTTGCATATCGCTCATCAACTCAGGTGTCTACATTAAATTTAGTACTGGAGATACGTTAGAGACTCCTGAAGGACTAAGATTCTACAAAATAAGTAGACAAGTATGTACTAAAGAGATTCCAGTCATGGAAAAAGGCAGCTTTTCAGCCATGAGAGAAGTTCACAGCCGTATTCACTCATTGCCTAAGCTAGGAACAAAAACACTCATGAGGAAGGGAAAGTATGAGCAGACTATGTCTGTTATACACCTGTTACTCAGACCTTTTGAATACTTTTACTCAACTATTCAGACTACAAAGACCACAGCTCTATTTTTTATGATAGCTAGTATTGTAAATACCCTCTGAACAGAGATAATACATTCAGCTACCTGTTAGCGAATACGAAACAAATTCAGCACTTAAAAATATGATAGGAAATTACTTATTTTACACTAAGCTTTATGCTATTTTAGGCAGATTATTAAGTCTTTTAGGTAAGTCATTCAGCAAAATTAAATACTTTGCATTTGGTCATACAGCAAATCTAAGGAAAGTCTGTTCTCATAACTCTAAAGAACACATTAGGAGTCATCCTCTGTTTTGCAAGTGAAAGCATGTTTTTCTGTAGGCTTGGTCATCAGGAAACTCAGTAACAATATATTTGGATCCAAAGGAGAGGAAAGGAAACGTTCACACAGAAGACTGCAAGAACCACAAGTTACTTAAATTTCTAATAATGATGCCTAGCTTACAAACTATGAATGGTATCAGTAATCTGAAAAAGAGATATACTATCTATATTGTACTTTAATTTTAGCAGCTCCAAACCAAATATTTATGCTGAAAACAGAAAGTCAGTTCAGTTTTTCCCTTAGCCTGTACTGTCACAAAACTATTCTACAGAAGCACTTTAAGTAAAGTAAAAATTAAGAATTTAAATATCAAATTCATAGATTATCATACATATTCTGGGCTGTATAAAAGCTGTTAAAAATTTTAAAATACCCTACTGGATTATTACTAAACCAATGCAGCATAACCTTCTCCTCTTTCATGCAGATATCAGACAGTAATAATACATTACAAAATAATCCAATCTTCTAAATACCTCACCCTCTCAAAACACAATCTCAAGAAGATAAGATTTGTTGCATGCACGCCTTTAGTAAGTTCAGGATATTCTGAGTTTAGAAAGGAGGAATAATTTTCACAGATCAAAGCTGTCTGGAAAATTCAGTCCTTGTACTTTAATTAACATCACAAGAAAAACTCAGTTCCTTGAAGTAACACCATTAAATAAGGGCATCTCATTTATACTAGCCTCATCCTGGAAAAGTCTTGGGATGTTCCCTGAAGTGTAATCAGTAACGTAATCCAGAGATTATATGATTTTACAACTAGATCTGTGTGTGTTTGTTTACATATATGTGTGTGTGTCTATGTATAAAAATGATATACTCTCCCGCATTTTTTCTGGTTTTACCTGAGGAAAAGCCAGCTTGCACAGCAATACCAGCTGAATGAGCGCCAAAGCAATACACTGCTGCTAACACCTTAGCTAAATTGACCGGCTGTTTTATGTAACACACTACTTTTAAATCTTCATCAGTTTGTGAGCCTCTAAGAACTTTCCCAGTGAAGCTTCAGCTCTTTAGTTAATTCAAGTCTACTCATAACAGGTTTGTGCTTCTGTCCTGTTTCACAATTTCCTTAGTAGTCTACACACCCTGGCATCTTTGGCCATAAACTTCTACTTCATGCATTAGAATCATTCCTCTCGTTTGGACAGAAGGTAAGAGCAAAATAACTCAAGCCTTTCTCAGAAAGTGAAAAAAATATGCAGTCGCTTCCAAGCACAATATTGCAAACTTATTTGCACAAGATCTGTCGGTTCTGGCAAACAATTATCTCAAGTGACTGTTTTTCAGATATTTAAGTAATGAGCTTTTTACGTTTTACCCAAGAGATTTCATGTGTTTGACCTTTTAATATTTTAAAATGCCAAGTTCTGTAAGATTCCATTAATTGTAAAGTCAGTCAGTCTATGTGTCAATAAAATAATTCTGTCATGGCTTAATGCTTCAGCTCACATTTTTCTTTTAAGAATTTTACTCTCATTAAAAAAGTCATCTTTTCACTCTAAGAATACTGCTATCTTTCCCTCTTCAATTAAGATCATAAGACAAAAATAAGACTGTACAAGATTTAAGTAGCGGAAGACAAATGATTTCTAATATTTCATCCCATTAAAATTATTTTTTTAAAAAATCATTAAATATTAAAAGGAATGAGGTAAATTTACTTGTATTTCCCTGTATCCCCTCCTGCATTTGAAAAACCATCATATATCTTTGATTATAACCAAATCTTCTTGAACCAGAGTTTGCGAATCCACTATCACTCATATTCATAAAACTGGACCCGATGGTGAATTGGCAAGAGCAATGAGATACACACATTAGACTTACAAACATACTTCTTTGAAGTATTTGTCTTGATTTACAGGATTTACTGGTATTGTTTGTATGGGATATGATGTTCAGCATATAAAGCGGCTAACACCAAGCCTAGTTTCACACCAGCTTAATTCAATCTAAGAGCGAGCTTTGCTGTTGAAGAAGTTGACTCAGAAGGAACAGGCAAGCAGGTGCTCCTTCAAGCATATTGGCTACAACACTTCACTGCACTTTACCTAGCAGGTGAAGTCTTGGAATTTCATTAATCTGAGAGGTGGATCTGTGTGGCTGAAGAAAGTGAGGATCTCAGTGTCAGATGCTGTGGGGTTTTGGACCAGATCAGTTCATGGAACGGATTAATTGTGATGACATCTGCTAAATCCAAACCAACAAACTCAGTGGTGGGAAACAGCCAGAGACAGAACTGGCCTCTTCTAGTGACAGCTCTGTGGAAAGACTAATTAAGTTGATGCTAGTAAAACTGCACCCTAAATCCATCACATCTGTGGTCACCATCTCATTTCTGCTGTACACTGATTCTTAATAAACCTTTCTAACTCTTTTTACTAATGCTGTAAATAGGTAGGATTTGCTTTTACCTGCATTTGTCTTGAATTAAATCAAGTAACTTCCTAACATAGGATAGAGTTCTAGAAGTGCAGTTGCTGTTAAAATCAAGATACTGAGATGCCAACATTCTTTAGCAGCACAGAATACTGACGCTGAATATCCAGAAGAAATCAAGAAACCTTATTTCCAGAGACAGTTTAGGAGCCACTAATGCAGGAAACAGTGCACCTTCTGGTGAAAAACCGTAACCAGAAAATCTCTCCACTGTCAAGCTGCTGGAGACCATCTTATCTTACCTAGACAGTGCTTTTTCCAAGAACGGTTAGACCTCATAACCCTTGAGGTCCCTTCCAACCTCGTATTCCATCTACCTATGATCATAGACATTGCAGTGGTAATTCTTGTGCATTCATTAAACTGGCGGGTTAGTTAATTCAGGGTTTTAAAGGAAGAAATAGACACTGATTTACAAAGGAGCATAAAGAAATGATTCAGAGCAAAGATGACAAAAAAAAAATTTCAAAATTTTTCAAAGCAGCTACAAAAAACACACTCAATATCATGCAGGGCACAATTTAGATAGCCACTGTTATTTTTCCTTGTCCTGTTCGACTGACTGGGA
The DNA here is from genome assembly GCA_033124195.1 of Coracias cyanogaster. NCBI lineage: Eukaryota > Metazoa > Chordata > Aves > Coraciiformes > Coraciidae > Coracias > Coracias cyanogaster. The sequence goes on along the minus strand of JAVSBS010027330.1, from coordinate 10,495 downwards.
ACAAGATCAGACAGGTGGTATGCGCACAATTGTTCTGTTCACAATGCAGCTCCCATAGCTGCTACCACCAAAAAAAGCACAGATTACTTAGTAGAAACATGAGATTTCAACAAAAGAGGAGTGTGAAACCTACCTAATGTTACACATAAAGTTGCATAATCTTAACTCTGCTACTCTACATGTCCTCTCCCTCTGCCTCCCCAGACAATGAGCACAATTGAGCTTCTGGTACTAAAACGTTTGTTCCTTTAAAATTGTTAATTAGTTAATAATTGTTAACTGCAATTAAAGAACATGAGCCTTACCATTGTCAGTTGTTTATCTAGTGAGCTGTAACCATTTTTCTTATGGGCTTAGTAGGATGCAGTTCTTAAAAGTTACAGCCAGGAACATAGAGCTTTCAAAGGCAAACAGAAAGCAAATGTAGAATCAAAACTGGAAACAATTTAAGAAAGTTTCTGAAAAAGTTATTTTCCTAACTGCTTTCTCTTAAATGAAGAATTCTGAACATAGTTAAAGCTACACTCGGACTACACTCATAGGAATCCCTGTGTGTAAATCAGCCCTCTGCTAGTGCAAGCAGACATGTCATCAATTCCTTTTATAAATAACTGAGTTATATTTTTAAAGAAATTATATTTTGTGCTTCTATTTTGATTGATGTATTGGTTAGAAATCTGACCCTGATTCCCAGCATATGTCAGTTCCACTCAGTTCATATGCTGACAATGTCCTCAAAGATAAACAGTTCTTTTCTCTGTCACTAAAGTTTACTTTACCAACATATTTACAGGAAATAACCATATGTTCCCTCAACCTTTATTTTTATAGGATCAGCAAGTCAGCTTTTTGTTTAGGACAGGTTCATGGTTTTGCATCTATCATACTTTGAAGAATGTCTGAGAAGTTATTTTCCTGCATTACCTTCTCGTAACATCTTTCACTGAAACTGTACCACTGAATACAGTTCTGAATTTAACATTCTGAGTAGCAATTTATTATTTTTTTTTTGACCAGCAATGCCAAGTGATGCTTCTCTTCCACTTACTAAATTCCTGCTACCCAGTAGATTTTTACTCCCATGGTCTGATTTGTCATCATTAAAACCTGAGGCAGAGCTCGTACTTAACTATGGGCACAGAAAATTGTTCTAACTACTACTTACTTAGTAGTTGATTTCTTTTTCATAACAAAGCTGAAGAACATTTAGATATTTATTATACACTTTTTGCATAATTTCTACCTGTTCTGAACTTTAAAATCACTTCAAATATCAATATAACTTAGCATGTTCAGTCCTCACACTACAGTGAAAATCCCTATTAACTTTATTAAAATACATACTTTGAAATTGAGAGCCACAGATGCAGAGTTAGTTCTGTTGATCATTACATCAAACCTAAAATGCATCAATATCTGTTTCTCAGGCTAGAGTTGTTTTCTCTGATCTATTCTTTCATAGATTCCTTACTGTTTTCCAAACCAATGTAACACCATGTCTTGCTAATTTGGTGACAATTAACTGAAGCAATGATGTGGACAATTACACTGGGATGTACCTCACTCATACATGTGCTGTAAGACAAAATGCTACGGGATTTAAACTTCTTACAATATCATAGAGCAGTCTATAAGGATGTTTCCAGCATTATCCTGAAAAAATATTTACTCTTCTCTCTGAAAGTAATTTCCAGCTGAAATACTAATGCTTTGTTAGCAGTACATCATTAAATGCTTCATTATTATGCTAATACTTTGTGTTTCTTTGTAGTCTACCATAACACTACTAAACAATGCCAGCCGCCACCTTTGATTCTAGCTTTCTTGAACAGCAACATGAAAGATACCTGTTCTTAAACCTTCCATCATCAGTCATGACCAATTGTAACTTGTTTCTTAAATAAGCTCTAACAAAATAGTTACCTATACAAACACAGATACGGAGTGTGTAACATAAAAACATTCTCATGCATAGAAGCACTAAATTCTGTTGAAGATTTTTAAATTATTTTTATTTATTTAAGAGTGTATAAACACCGAGAACACCAGCAACAACTCCTTTCATCACACACTTCTATCTTGCTAAGTACTCACTACCTAAAAATGAAATATACTCATAACTCACCTTTAGAGTCAGCCTCACAACATTACACTCCTGCAGAGGGTTCAGTTTCAGTGTCTCTCCCAAGTTACTGCAGCCTGATGTTTGATGCTGCATTTCACAGCAAACACAGACACCATCACTGTCAAATTTAATCTGTGGGGGAAAAAAAAAAAATTAGAGCAAGCATAAATCAACAGAAATACACTTCCCAAAAACTGTATTTACACTTATTGTGACAGTAATGACTATTAAATGCAAAATGAAAACCTTTATGTAGAATTTCCCAAAGCACAATGTCTTCTATTGGCTAACATAAAATGTAAAACCAGGTAAAATACAGAAAGAGGATACAATACCAAAAAAAGAGCGTTACCTTTTACGTCTTTTTTTAAAAAAAGAATTTGCTTTCCAGGGGCAGATGAAACCAGAGCAACTCAACTGAATAAACATCAAATCATATCAAATGGAGAAAGGCAAAAAATAATAGAAAAGTCAGAAAATACATGAAGCTGCCACGATCACAAATGTAACACACACATACATGGAAAAATAATTACAAAAGAAGAAATGCCATATACTTGAGAAAAGAGAACGCAATATGAAGAAAAAGCAGAGGAAGTAAGAGGTACATGTGATTTCATATATATTTTTACTTTCAAAAACGTTTGCTCTCTATTTTACTGTGTTCAGTTTGTCTTCAATACAATAAGCACTCAATGTATTTACATTTTAAAATGCATTACGCATTCTATTATTCAAAGACTTTCATTAAAGCATGACTACCTAAAAATACTGAACCCTGATCATTCTCAAAACATACATTCAAGTGAAGATAATGCCATTCAGCTCAACGAAAATATTCACTATATTGATTCTGACTTCCTCAGTAACTAAAAAACCCACAACCAAAATCAAACAACCCCAAAACAATGTTTGGTTTTCTGCTTCCTTCCAACACAGACTTAAGACAAAATTTAACTCTCAAGATTTTTTTACCTAGCCTGTTCATATGAAGTGTCACTGCTTTTAATTTTCTCAGTTGGTATTTCTATGCTTTCTCCACTCCCATTTTTGTAGGCTATTTAAAGGGCTAACAATGGTATTCAATACCTTGGGTCCTCCAGGTCACTAGTTGCAATTCAATTATTCAGTATTGAAAAAAGTAATTAGTACCACATGGGAGTTCCTTTAACTATGACTTTAAAAATACCAGATCCTGGGTCGCTATACTCCATAATCAGGAGGAATGACCCTCATGAGAAAGTTCTTTGGTTTTCCATGTAAACCATAAAAAATTCAATGTACCATTCAGGCACACTCAATCAGTGCCGCATTCCTCCAAGTAAAGATGGAAGCGCAGTGGCTGGCTGATGAGAGATCCAAATCATCACATTACTTCCTCTTTTACATAAACAATAATAATAATAAATGCAGACAAATCTGCAAAAATTTTCCTAATGCAAATATGCATTTACTATTTTTACTACAAGTTCTCCCTAGCATGTTGCCAATTTCCTGAACAAAGGTAGGTAACAGCATTCATTGTAGAATTACCTTCTACAGCCTTATACATAGAACCATTTCAAGAAAATATTTTATACTGCTTAAGACCTTGAAGAATGTTTAAATTGTTAATATAATCTTAACAGTTAAATTTTTAAATATAGGTATTTTTTTAGTGTCACTCCTGTTAAGCTCACCTAATACTCTCTGCTTACATGCTGGTGACCAGAACAGCAGTTGGAAAAGCAGAAATAAGAGTCCATTAAAGAAAAACATAATAAACCTTACCAGATGAGATGCAGATGAATGAATGCTTGCCATATACAGTGATGAAGACGTGCTCAGGGCAGTATGCTATCTCAGTGGGCTTCAGTTCCTGAGACTCCAGACTGCCCTCTAGCCAGTAAAATTTGTAAAAGGCTTCAAAAAATTCTAGGTATGTAAATAACACCATTTCCCATATACTCAAAGGTAGCAATGGAAATAATTGTCTATGGCAACTCACAAAGACTGGTCATACCTTAACCATAGACATGGTAAAAGAAATAAAGAAACAAAAGAATAGTGTGAGTACCCTAACAGCTGTGTTTTTTCTAATCAGCACACAATTTCATTCACAAAGCTGCTTTAACTATTTCACACAGCATTTGTTTGTTTGTTTTTTCAATTCCTCTAATCTTTTAATACTAAAAAATGAAACATCTAAGCAAACCTCAGCTACATGGTTTATGATCAGATAACCTCAGCTCTTCAAATCAACGGAAAGTACAAAACACGGAATGCCACTGGGGAGGTCTTGTTCCTGAGACTCTCCGGAAATTGTGTCAACTGCTAGATAAATGCCATTGAGAAAGTTTGAAAGTTATGCTTTGATTATAGAGCTGCGTCAAATTCAGTGACCAGAATGCTACAGCACACTTGCAATACTAGCACTAGGCATAGAACAAATCAATACAGTCTGCTGCTAAGAAGTTTTTATGACGAGGAAAATGGACTTCAGACAAAGCTATCTACTGCAAGATCATTTATTCCCTGATTCATGCTACCCCTATTTAATGAGATAGTCACTGACTCGTGATGGGACGTATTTGACATTTCTAATATGAAATACAGAGTCCAAATCTGCTTTTATCTCATGTAATGAAGAGGTGTCACAGAAAAAAGAGTGAAAACAAAAATACTTTCTTGGTCAAGATTCCCCATCTATGAGAGATTCTCAACTCATTCTGAAAGATGTTCCATACCTTTGTATTGTTGAGTAACTCCCCCTTTAATTCAATTCTTAAAAATAGTAAAACCAGAATTGTTTATATGAAGGATTCTGCAAAACACAGGGACATCTTAAAAATCATCGCATATTCAAAAACACTTAAGATTTGCAACCAGATTGCAAAATAGAACCCTATTTTAATCTTAGGCACACATTTTGGGAGAGCTTTTAACTATCAGCCATATTGTCCACCTCTTCCTTCAAATGTCTATGAAGTGACATCTTTGCTAACTTATGTTTTTGTAATGGGGAGCAATAGAAAAGACTGTGTCATTGCATTTGTGCTTTCAACAATACACCAGCTGAAAGCAGTTTTGAGACCTTGCGTACCAGAAAGCTCTGCGCTACTGCTGTCTCACACTTGTGCAGACAGGATCAAGAATTCATACAGCTATCCTGTGACCTAAACAGTGTCAAAACTAGCTTTTCTTTTTTTTATATGTGGGAGCGGTTTATTTTTAGTCCAGATCAGATCTCAAATACCATACGCTGCGTAGCTTCACAAAGACAAAGTAGCGCAAACAACAGGTCTACAATGGTACAGGGAGAACATCTTGAGATTACTCCTTCCAGCTGCAGGGCTGGTGTTCGCCAGCCTCAGCCACCATGACATCAGCATCCAAACCAGTGTTCTTCTGTGCCTCTCTGCTGTGTTTAAATCTCTTCTTGGTTGGGAGATCTCCAGAATAAGGCATCATTCACTTCATTCCCTGCACATACTTCCCACCATTCTGTATATATTTGCTAGTAAGCATCGTCAGTAATAATAGTATAGTTTGTGTACTTTCACATTTATGACAGTTGCACAGTATACCCTCGCCCAAACCATAGTTAAGATTTCAAACATCAGCCAGAGCTACCTACATGCATAAACTGTGTTTTATTTCATTGTACCAAAAAGCAGTACTGTTATTTCAGAAGTGATAAAAACCATTAAAATCTGACTTTTATGTAAGAGATGATAAAAAAAATAAAGGATCCTCCAACAACAAGAAACACAGAGAACTGTGGACTTACTAAAAATACATACACACACACACAGCCCCCTATGTTACAATAAAGTAACAAAAATGTGTGCAGATCACTTTTTTCCTTTTTATTAATTGAACACATTCAAGGTATTCAGGCATATTAAGAAAGAAGAAATTACTGCTGAGTGCACACACATTCTCACCAAAAAGAGTGAGGTGATGAAGTAAGAGTGTTACTTTGCATTCTACCTTCCCCATTACAAATGTAAAACTTCTAATGAAGGTAGCAATACATTTTACTTTTCTGCTAAGTCAGCCTTCGGGGGGTTTTTTATAGGGATCATAAACCCAGCAGGAGAAAACTTCAAAATAAAATATAAAAGTTCAAAAGTTGAAAACAAGGCAGTGAAGTGCAAGAAAGCCTCACTGGTGTGCTTATGGCAAGGAACTTTAGTCAATTATAGCACCTCAGGCAAAGAGAAAGAGCAGGAGGATCCAGTACGGAATGAAGTTGAATGGCAGGGAAATATAAAGGTAAAAAACTTACAGCTGAATAAGAACAACAAAAACCAGAAAATATATTTTCCTCGAATTTTAAAAATTGGTTTTTGGTATGCACAGAACTGAACCCAACTACAGCACAAAGTGGACTACAAAGAAACCCTCATTCAGGAACTGGGCTATGCCATTTGTCTCTATGTGAACCTGCATGCACTTTGCTTTGCTTTGTGTATCCCAGCTAAACGTAATTCAGAGGAAAAGGAGTCTTTCTATATATGTTACTATAATCACAGGCCAATTTCAACTGTAAGACTGAAATCTAAATTATAATCAATCTCTCTATACAGAGATACATGCTATTACTACTTCTCTGAATAATACACAGCTGTAAATTTTAATTAACACTAGAGCATGTGAATAAGTGACTTAATAGAAGACAGGTACATCCAGTAAAGACCAATAAAGACTAAGAAATAAAATATCACTAACGAAATGCTATCTTGTGCAGTAACAGAAAATGAAATAGACAAATTGCTCTACCCACATATGTTAAGCACAATTTTTAGAGATTAATTTTTTTAAAAAGAAATTTGTAAGACAGAAATGTTGTTTCTCATACACACACTGAACAGCTTGAGTGTGTAACTGCTGTATACACAGCCTGCTCACACTGACTTAGGTCAGTCAGTATCTTAAGGTTTTGGCTGCAGGATCTACAGCTAATCATGGGGAAAAAATTCCAATTAAATTTTCATAACAAGCCATTAAAGCTACTGGGGTTTTTTTTTGTTCCTTGGTGTTGCACGTTGGTAAGCTGCAGGATAAAGAGCAAAAATACTAAATTCACAAGTTACACATTCAGAATACTAACATGTGGTGAGCACATTTTTCATATTCACACAAATATATATTAGGGAATCTATAATAAATCTCCAGTGTTTCAAGCAAAATAAGACCCTTGTGTCTCATTCCTTTTCTTTAAAGAACTACTCCACATGAGAAACGCCTCTGAATTTAAACTCCACTATACAGCAGATACCATTATCACTCTTAAAGCCATACATTCACTATGAATGTGTTTGACAGAAATACTACAAGTAAAACAGAATTTATTTTGAATTTTACTGTTGTACTGAACTGTTCCTGAAAATCTGCGATTATGTTTTTGTTTGGTACAGTTACATGGGAAGTTAACCACACCTGGATTTTGACTCCTAGAGCTGTATTGCCATGAAGTACTTTTGTATCCTAGAAGGCAATCAAAGGATTTAGAGCTCTGTCAACGTAGACCCAGCCACATATTGCAGGACTGCAAAGATCTACAAAACTAAAGTGAGCCATCTAAGGAATTCACATGAAATACAAGCTTAGAACAAGTTGTTAAGAAACTGGTATTTCTCCTTTTTCAGTGAAAAACAGTAATAATTATGTTCAACATAAAACATTACCAAATTCTCAGCCAAATCCTGCACTTAATCATAAAGCAGTGTTGTTCACTATAGTGCCTCTCTCTCAGTGGGTGCTCTACAAGAATAGAACTGTAGAATTGCATATGTAAGAGTGCTTCAACATGGCAATGTAACATGTTCACAAGTCTCCAACCTCACTTAAATGTGGCTCCAAGTAAGGTAAATCTAAAAAGCAAGGTTTGGGCAGAAGAAACTGAATTTCTTTGAAACAATTATGATATGATAAACAGAATGAAATGGAATTGCCCCCACTTAGTACAACACATTGTGACAAAGGTACGTAGTATTTTGTCTTGCTTTGAAAAATGAAACTAGCACTTTGAACATTTGTTTTATCTTCTTTTGCCAGCTCAGCATTTGTTTAGTCCAGACTAAAATTTGCACATTCCCTCTGTGGCAGGAACGAAAAGTTGAGGGAAGTACAAATGAAAGTAACTGTTGCCTTTTAATTTACTAGCCAATGACACTGAGTTTAGAAAAAAAATGCAAAACACTATTTGCATGATTCTTGCTTAAGAAACAATCTTCCAGTAACCTGGAGAAACAAAAGCAAGATTTCCTTTGAATTCTGCCACATGAGAACAAATGGGGAAAGCACCTCCCCAGGAAGTGCCCACCAAAGGCTGGTGGTAATGCTGACCAAAATTGGAGGAGAGACTCTCAGTTCAAGAGAGGTCACTGAAGAAAACTTTTAGAAGACTAAAAAGACTTTCTGTTGACTTAGGTCTTTTTCTTAGTAGTGAACATATGACCACTGGCTGAAGCCAGTCCTTTCTTTGTCTGCAAACATGCTAACCAAGCAGAACTTTGCTTATTTCAACTTTCCTTGCAATGCCACTTTGTTGATTCTCATTAACTTGAATTTCTTCCTTTTGTCCTACACCTCAATTATAGCTTCTGATAGCAGAAACTAAAATGCTCCCTTTCATTAGTCGGAGCCTTTCTGCTTGCTGCAAACGCCTATGAGGAATCCTAACACAGAAACATTATCAGAATACATGGAAGAACTAGAAAAGCAGACACACACACAGCAAGACTCGTGCATGCGTTAAGCCACGACAGCACCTATGACACTGCTCTTACAACACACATTCTTCTCCATCTGGGACTGGATTTGCTGTTGTGGTGAACGGAGATTTATGTCTCACTGAGGCTGTTTAAATTCTATTCCCACAACTTACTAGACATTTGTGAGAACCATGTCAGTCATGGCATTGGTTACTCCTCAGTCAGAGGTGAAAGACTGCACACACAAGTACAAATGGAACCTCTCAGCCACATTATACATACACACACATTAAATTACTTTAAATCAGAGATTCAGAGATTTTAGGCATTAGTTTAGTTCTGTAAACATTTTTGTAAGTTTAAATCCAAAAATATGTTGAGTTCAATGTATATCCACTTATATCCTCAGATTAAAAAAAAAACATGAAAACTTTACATATACTGAACCTTTAATAATTTTAAGCATGCTACATCATGACAATTTTTATTATTCTATATTTTATTTAACATAAGTAACACATATTTGCTTTGGAATTTAAGAAAAAAACCCTAATTTAGATAAGGAACTATTGGATGAAATCTTGATATTTTGGATATCAAATGGCAATCACTGCATGGCTTTGATACGGCCTGTATTCCACATATTCTGCTTAAGCATCATTTGTACCATGACAGCGAGAAGCAAGTTCTTCTAATATTACAACTTATTTTTTGAGGTGACAAAACACTGTTAATACACTAGCACTTTAAGTCTCTAACTTTTCCCAGCATGATTTTTCATGTTTTAATGACTATAGATGGGCCTACTAAACACATACTGTTTTGAAAATTAAAGGACTGTGTGCGTAAAACCAAAATAAATGAAAAATAAAACCCACTGCCCTTTTTAAGAGAGTTGTTTTTCATTACTCACCAACTGACATCCTTCCAGGGACTTTACCAGCTGAGCATTCTGACAAGAGAGAATGGAACCAGCCAAGTTCAGCATTACACACACTGCAGACAGCAGCATGAAAAAGGTTATCTGGAAAAAGCCCAAACAATCTATTATTATTCACTGCAAGAGGTAAACAAGAAAAAAATATCATTTAGATGTTCAAGAACTTTCAGCCTGTCATACCATTACCCATATGGCAACATGTTAAAAAAGAACTGAGTATTCCTTAATCTGACAACATCCTGAGCCTCACACTAGAAGAGAAAGCTAACTCAAAACTAGATTTGACTATCACCTGTTTTCCTCTAGACATTTCAAAATAATCCATTTATCTCTCACTTCTATCACACATTCTGAAAATGTAATGGGTTTTATGAACAAGCATTATTAAAGTAAGATTTGAAAAAAAAAAATTTTTATAATCTAAAGTAGTCTTAAAACAATTTAAAACCCTTTTGATGAGGATATGGGTATCTTAAAGAGGAGAATTACTGTAAATATCATGTATCATGAGTTCGTACAAGGTGGAGGGAAAAAGTGAATAAAATTACGGATATAATTACTTGGTTTTTAAAAAATAATTACAATTTAAGCAGTATCACCTGTCCATTGTGTTAATTACTCCTTTTACCTCTTTTCAAAATACGTAAAAACAATCATTAACTTGATTGCATCAGCTTAACTATCATTTTATTCCTTTAAATGTAAAAAACCTGTCCCTGTGTGGGCAGA
>JAVSBS010027329.1:0-29109 GCA_033124195.1 Coracias cyanogaster | reverse complement strand
GTAAGGTGTCCGTTGCCCAAGAGGGCTTGTTCAGGCGCTGTTGGAGACTTGCACAATCCAAGTATGCGCAACTAGCGAGGGGATGATGGCTGAGTGCCGAGTCAAGGCTTAACCTCCAAAATACTCATCATGCAAGGGTCGAACATCTCGCTTGCATAAACCTGGGAGGTTTAGATTGCTCAGGGGACAATCATGCGAAGTCACGTCGTGCCTCTGGTTCGAATACAGTCCCAGAGGTTGCACAAGAATTGTCTCTGTGGTGACAGTAAGGCACTGTCCTGATGTGAAACTTGGTGCAAAAGAAAAGGAAGCATCTGGGTGTGTTTACGGCTGCAAGAACAGTTGTGATGCAGTTTCTTGTATCCCTCTTACTGGTTTCAGCAATGAGAAGCGAGGGCTGTGGCAGAGACCCCTGGGTGGGAGGAAGCTCACTTGTGGGGGCTCCCCAGTGGTCCTGGACACAGCAGGTCCTCGTGGGTGTGATGTGAGTGTTGAGGAATTTGTCCCAGCTTCTGCTTGCAGCATACAGGAAAGTGCAGCCCAGTGAATAACTGCACCCATGTGCCTTCTGGGAGCTGGAGGCAGCTGGAGGGGAAGTGGCTGAGAAATGAATATTGCTTAACGAATGTAGTGAATAACAAACAAAAATAATTAATACTCCCATCATGGTCATCTGTAGAAGACCCCATTTTTTTTTCTCGTTTGATGGATTGTGTACCTCTTTCACGAGCTCAGGGCCACCTCGACCAAAGTGTGAAAATTTCCCCTGGTTACTGCTGCTTGTGTCTCTAAATTTTCTTTCCAGAAAATGCAGTCCTTGGCTCTTCTTTTCGCCGACTTTATACACACTAGTAGGTATTGGATTGCTCAGTAGTAGAGTTTAATAATGCAGAGACTTTAGGAAGTCTATTAATCGAGGCTTTTTTTTTTTTTTTTGAGAAGTGTGATGGATGTGATGCTTTATAAATATCGAGGTTCTCACAGCTCTCATGTGGAGGTGACCAGTGGAACCCCTCACAAAATTACTCGGTCTCATGGTCAGGCCCTTGGCCAAGCTGAGACACCTTTGCCGTGTTCCACAGCATCTTCTGTTTCTCTGCTCCTCTGCAAGCAGCGCTCTGCGCCGTCACCATGTTGGTTCCCGTGACGGCTCCTGTCTGCTCCGTTCCTGGAAGCGGTACCCAACCTGGCACCGGTAGCTGTGCAGGTTTCCCCAGCGCCTGGCAGCATCCAAGGGGCATTTCCGTTGTTTGCAGCACGTGTCTGATCTGAGCGCTGGAAGGATGCAGCCCCCGGGCTCTGCCCGTTCCTGTTCCGGAGTTCTCCCGTTGTTTGTTTAAGGATACCGGCTGTTAATGATTGTGGGAATGCCGCTATCTGCCCCGCATCCTGCAGCGCTGGCCAGGGGAAGGGTCAGAGGTGGTGGGCAGAGAAAGCTGCTGAGTAGGCTTTCTCTTGACCGAAGAAACTGCACGGGTGTTTACTGGGCTGCCTCTGTCCAAACTGCTACCTTCCTAAGGAGCGTTGTGCCCCTCCTGCAGAGAGGTCAGTAACTGCGGAGCAGTAAAACCCTTATCTCCCTCCCCAGCAGCCTGGAGGAGGTGCTGCCTGGCTGGGAACTCCTGGGTGGCCTGGCTTCCTGGAAGAACATGCTCAAGTGATCCGTGGTTTACAGATTCTCCCTCTTGCTGGGCACTGCTGGCTCCGAGTGGGATTTTGTGGTTTGGCACAGACCGAGCTCAGAAGGCACGGGCTGCTCCTCCAAGCTACTGAAGTGCACATGGCAGCGAGTCCTTCCCTGGGCTGGCTGTGCCAGCTCGTGGAAGTGCTCCGGGCTCCGTCTGCTGTGTGGTGCTCTCTTTGAGAGAGGATGCAAGACTCGGGAAGTTCTGCAGCTCCTATGCTTGGCAGGAGGGACCATCAGAGACATTCTCTGCCTTGTTTCCGTTTCCTCTTTGGAGTTCTGGAAGGATCAGCTTGAGCTCCCTTCTCTGGCAGGCTCTGCCCTTTGGCACAGGTTTTTCTCCCGACTTCCTTCTGCCGGAGTCACGCAGTGTGTGAAAGAGAGGACAGGGAGAGGAGTGAAGAGGAGGAAACCCTGGAGACAGATGAAGGGCAGTTACTCCTGGAGTCTGGCTCCTGGAAGAGGACGGGGGTCTCTAGCAGCACATAGTGCCCGTTAACACTTCCTGTTTGGACTAAGTCGGACACCCTTTAGTCTCCTGTAGGATCAAGCAGATTTACACCAAACACTGTCGCTGCTGTTTGGTAAAACACTTCCAGCTTCTCCTAAAACGTTTGGTGTCCTCACGCACCACATCCCGCAGTGTGAGTTCCCAGCAGGGTTGTGACTGCCTCCAGATTTGTCCAGCATGCCTGCGGTTGTGGCAGAGCAGCTGTGGCGCACGTGTGAGCGCGGAACACCAACCTTTGCAGCGAGGGCTGTCACCTCGGGCCACCAGCCCGCAGCAGAGCACATCTGCCCATCTGCAGCTGCGCCTCTCTGGGTGCATCCTTCAGGATTAGGGTCCCTTCCACGCCAGTGTTGGGTGACAGCGCCGGGCAGGGGGGTGTTTGCTCCCGGATAAACCTGCTGTCTAATGGTGACTGGGAAATGGTGCTTCCCCTTTCTGGGAAGGTGAGTCACTATTTGAGCAGGTCCTGCCAGGTGGCCGTAAAGCCGGAGACACCATAAAGGCTTTGGGGCTGCCGCGTGAGCAGTAACCAAGAGCGAGGAAGCGTGTTCCCTGCGGCTGCTGCTGGGCAGAGCTCGGCCCTGGGCACTGTGCAGCCCCAGCAGCCTTTCCGTTTGGTGGCAGAACTCGTCAAAGCTTCACAGCACTCGGGTGCTTTTTGCAGCTCCCAGAGCCCCCCGGCATCACCACTCCCACCCTGCCGCGGGTGGGGTGGGCCTGGGGAGCAGCCGGTTGTGCCACTGAGCGATGGGCAGTGCCACCCCCAAGCCAGGAGGTGACTGAAAGTGCCAGTGAAGCTGCTGAATGTGTGTGATGTGGGGGCGGGGAGGAGGTTACAGGAACCAGCGGTGAATCGGCAGCTTCTTACTCAAGGCATTCTTGGAACTGCTCTGGGGTTGAGTTAGGAAACCTGCTTCTATTTTAAGGACTAGGTGGTTTTTACGCTATGGTTTCTTTGTTGTAGTCTTTGAGTGACTTGCAGTAGGGATAATTCATCTATCGGGACCTGCCCAGGCTGTTCCGAGCACTCCTTTCATGCTAAGTGGAGAGGAGACACTTCTTGGGTCCATTTATACACAGAGAATGGCTGGATAGACTCTTCTTGGCAGTAGTCCTGGCTTTCCTGTGGCATCCCTCCCTGCCTGTCCGGCCACGCTGTGGTGCTGTGCTGGGGAACAGCACAGTGTTTCCACCCTTTGTGTGAGAAAACAGTCCCGGATTGTATCACGCTTGCTCTGGTTGTTGCACGGGCACAGTTGTGTGTGAGCTGTGGTGGGAAGTGGACTTGAGAGTCTTGTGTCCTGGCAAGAGCTTGATTTCATCTTGGGGTGGCTCCCCAGGAAGTGAGTGGGTGAAATAATTTGCATTTCTCTTACGAGTCTTTATTTCATATGAACTCACCTGCCAGAGCAGGGAGATGCCTCTTCGTGTCACCGTCCCGGGAAGGGGTTGGTCACCACACCGCACCGTGCTGCTTCCAGCCCCAGAGCTGGTCGGCCGGGCCTGGCTCGTCTGCCTGCTGCTCTGGTGCTCGATGCAGGTTTTCCTGCACTGAAAAACTGTTGGTCTTGCCATCTTGTTCCTTGTTGGTCTTGTTCCTGAGATACAGCCTGGTGCCGACCGACCTCTGACAGAGCGATAGTGACTTGTTCTGGATTATTTTGGGGCCCCTTCCTGCGGTGAATTCACATTGCAAGAACGTGTACCTGGGGGGCACGGAGGGTGCTGCAGCCCCTGTTGGGAGCACCCAGGTTTGCACAAGCCGTGCAGGGTACCCAGGTTCATATGAAGCTTTGCAGGACACTGGGCTGTGCGGGGCTGGCTTTGCGTCGCGATCTTCTGTAGTCGCTGCAGTCTGACGTGTTTGATTCATTCCGAGGGGGCGGTTGTGCGAGGCTGCCCTGCTCGTGTCTGCTGTCTCCACATTCCTCTCCTCTCCTGTCTTTCCCGCAGGCCTCTGGCTGTACCTGGCGGGGAGCGATCTTCCCTGCCTCACTCTCATCGGCTCTCCGAATTTCGGATATCGATCGGTTCATCGGGACTTGGAAGCTCAGGTTGCGATAGTGACAGAAAACAAAGCTTTGCAGCAGCAGCTCCACCAGGTAAGTGGCTGGTTACGGGAGATAATGTGGATGTTGTGCTTCTCAGTCACACGGGGAATGCTGATGACGCAGTTGCAATAAAAACCTACAGCTACAATAATTCAAAACCTTCTTGAGCATAGGAAGTCTCAGGGAGCTGTCAGTTAAGTGACTATTGATGAGATGCCTGCTGCAAGTGCCTCTTTCTGGGAAACAGAGGCCATAACGGGAAAGAACATGTGTCCCCAGTGAACTCGAGTACCGGGAGAGCTCCGGCACTGGATGTGAAGACGCAGCATTCAGAGTGGATCTGCTGCTCCCCTCTGCTCCCTGAGCACACAGTGCGCTCTTGGGCCTCGTGCCCAATATTTAGGCATGGCCAAGGTCGCACCACGCTCTGGGATAAGGAGATCAGGCCTGTTGAATTGCTGACCTTGGACTTCTGGAGGATTTTGCTTCTCAGGCATTTGGGAAATCCTTTGTAGGAATATAAATGGCAGGCAGTTAGCTTTTGGGCGGCTGCCCACAGGCTGCGGAGGTGAGCAGAGGCCGGGGATCTTAGTTCCTCTTGTTCCTACAAGAGGAGCATTTCTGGGCTGGTTGGATTGCCCATGAGGTTATATGACATAACATGGTCTTGAATAATGTGACATTATACAGTCTTGACACAAACATTTTTCAGTGGCTCAATGTTCAGTGTCCAGTTTGGCCTGGTTTTAATTAGGCAGCTTGGGCTGCTCAGCACTTCTGCCATTTCCCTAAATCCTGTCTGGTTCTCCAGCTGGCTTGGCTCCGAGAGCTCTGCTGGAACTGACAGCGTCCCCAGTGCTCTGACAGAAGGCAGATTGGTTTGGTGGCTCTGTATGTGATTTGGGGATCTCAAACTGTGCTCTGTTCAGCTGAGCCCTGGCCTAAGGAGGCAGAGTTGTCTTCAGGATCAATGGGAATTGCCCTGTTGCATCAGGGCTCTTCCCCAGGATGAGTCACAGTACATCTAATCAGAAACAATTGTATTACTGGAAGAGTTGCCTGAACATTTCAATTCATATCTTGCCTCTACTTGTTTCTAATGGAAGGGGAGAATCAATAAAAATGACAAAGGAATTTTCTCACATGGTGCTTCAGTGATCCCTTCTAAAGGGCTTTAAACCATTCCCGTTTGCTGGAAGCCGGTTTTGAGGTTGGCTGCTTGTTTACTGTTCTGTGACCTTTATTTAGAAGACTTAATACATTTCTGGTCTGCTGCCATGAAGTCACTTTGCCCGGGAACCATTCGATGCCCTTGTAGAAATGTGCAGTGAGGTCTGGGAAGAAATGTGAGTGCTCTGGGTCTCTTTGGGTGCTCCCCTGAATGAACTGAGCTTCAATTCAGATTACTGCTCTCACTTCCAGTGATCTCACTGAGTCAGATGACCACAGAGCAGAGTCTTCGCAGCCGGGCTGCCTACAGCTCCTGGAACATTTGGGGTTTCTAAAATTAGACTGATTTCACACACAAATGTCTTCCTTCTGTTGTCGATTCATCTTCTTGGGTGTTACTTTCCAGTGCTTGGTTCCTGCTTCCCTCTTTTCCCTGAATTTGAACGGTGCAGAGTATTTTCTGTTGTTTGTGACAGCTTAGCTAATGAAAAAAGGATGATGAGCAGACTGGCGGTAGCTGCTCTGCTCCTGGTTTGCTGGCAAGTCTGGGAACCTGACTGGCCTGAGAAGAAAACCCCTTCTACCTTTGATCAAACAGCTGCTTCCATGTCTGCTGTGAGCATGTGTCATCATCACGATGGTTCATTTCCTCCTGCAGCGGTCGTGTGTGCGCTGGAGAAGCCTCAGTGTTTCTGGTAATTTAGCTGAAATCATGAGTGCATATTCATTTGAAAACACAGCGCTCGAGCCGTGTCTAGAGAGAGCTGCGTAAGCCCGTCTCCTGAGATTATGGCAAGGTTTCCTTTTCTGGCAATTACAGTGAGGGATTCAGGATTTTCCTGAAACTGAAGCTTAGTGCTCTCACAGCTGTGGGGCACAGAAAGGCACCTGCTGCCTTTGCTCGTTGTACAGTTTGAAAGGCTGATTCTCGTGGCTGCGTTCCTGGGCACACTGACGGTCACTGAAGGGTGAGAGCTGTGACCCAGGGGGAGAAGGACGGATCCTCTGCCAGCTCCTTCATGGCTCGGTTGCTCTGGAGTTGTGCTGTGTGGAGTGAGACTTAACGTTCAGGCTTGTGGGAGAAATTGTGCCTCGTTTAGCACGATCCATGGCCAGTTTTGTCTGAGAATTCACCTTTCTTAAAGGTCATTATATAATTTAACACTTAGGGATGATGTTTCTTTCCCTGTATAGGAGCAGGAGCAGCTTTACCTCTGCTCAGGTGTGGTCTCACCATCAACATTTGAGCAGCCAAATCGTTACGTGAAGCTGTGGGTGAAGCTGGTGACACCTCTGATCAAGAATTTCTTTTGAAAGAAGAAAAGTTGCTGCTTTGGGTGAGCTTTCTGCCGTTCTTGTGGGGAATTTATAGTGCGCTGACTGCAATTAATACTGCAGTGCTCTCTGTCGTGTGGGAGAACTAGATAATGGAAACAGATGATGCGGGGAAAGAACAGGCATCTCTGCTTCTCGGGTGCTTGCCACTGCCTAGAATCATTGCTCAGGGTCTGTGTAGGTTTGAATCCACTCCAGTTTCTGGAAGGTCAGTGAAGAAGAACCCATCCCAGGGTAGTTCCCTTGCAGAGAAGTAAAACTTCCATTTCTGAAATGTCCCTTTCAGAGTTTGTGGAGAGGGACCATGTTAGTTTTATCTTGACCAGCGAATAGAACACATTGCTGGAATATCTAAAATGTTTTGTCTTCTGTGATCAGTGCCAAGCTTCAACCTTGTGGATGGTGGTTACCAGGGGCAGTTGATTTGGCTTTTCTCTTTGGCCCAGTTCCACGGCCTGGTAACAGCAGCCCCTCTGAGCAGTTCCATGAGGAATGGCTTGGGGATTTTTTCATGCAGGTGGCCCCAAGCGTGTGCCCTTGGTGCTGGGTACGCACACGTCCATTTTACTTACACAGACATGGCCTCCATCCTTGGGGTTGCGTGTCTGGCTCCTTCCCGCTCACCCGTGTCACGAGTGTCTCTCATGGCCTGTGGAGATGGCATGAGAGGACTTCTGGTGCTCAGGTGGCTTGGGATGTTACTTGCCGAAGGTGGGAGGCTCAAACTGTAAAACACGTCCTGCAAAGAGGCTGGTTGGGAACCAGGTAATGATGCGATGAGTGCAGGCTTGGGCTGCCCACGAGTGTCACTGGGGAGTGTGTGCAGCGTTTGGTCTCATACGGCTAGAGGGGTTTGAACCTTCATGGTAATTTGTTCTAAGTGCTGCTACTTCGTAAAGAAACAAGCAGCTCTCCTTGCCCCCACCCGTGGCTTTTCTTACCCTTAGCTGGGAGGGAGGTTTTATGCAACTGTATTTTAGAACTGATTGTTTGGATATTTCACAGGGTGGGGTTTTGGTGAGTTATTTTATGTTCAAGGGACAGGCATTGGCTTCCCTGTGGTGGCCAGAGCAGATCTGACCACCCCAACAGGTGTTACTGCTGATAGAAATTACTTGGTGTGAAAGAAAGGGTGCAGTAGATTCTATAACCTAGAAATAGAAAGAAACACGTGCCAGAGATTGATCTGCCTGTGGCTGGACTTTCTTTGGGTTGGGCGGGTTGATGTGTTGGTGAACTGGGCCAAACCTGTGCGTTTCTTGTTCTGCTGGTATTTGCTTCCACACAGGAGTGTCGTGCACGTGGCTGGAGGAGTATCCGCTCAGTTAGCACTGAGCCATCAAACAAAGAGCTGTGGAAAGAGAGGGCTGTGAGAAGGACAGCAATCTGGACAGCGTGTGACGTTGTTCCACCTGGCTTCCTTCGGTGGTCTGGCTCTGAACCAGCACTTTATCAGAAACCACCAATCGAAAGCAGTATCTGCCACGAGAAACGCCGCGTGTTGAGAGAGCAATCTCCACATGACAGCAGTTCCAGCGCTGCTTTTATTGATAGTTTGCTAAAATCGTTCTGGCACAATCAGACGTAGTTTATGTTACACAACGTTGGGTTTTTTGCAAGCAAAAGCATTGACTATTTTCCATTGTCACTAAAGGTCAGGTCTGTAAGAGCAGAGCAACGGCGGCAAGAACCCACTTAGCGGGTTTTTCTTTTGTCTTTAGGTTAAAGGTCCAGACGTAGGTGGGACCTCGCATCCGTGTCTTGTAGACAGGACATTCATAGATGTTCTTGGTGTCTAGGTGGTCCACGAGGATGGCTCTGATGAAGAGGACCGGCATCATGGGTGTCAGCTCCTTCAGCCGAGCGTCTGCGATCACTCCGGAAGGGATGTCCCATCGAGCGCCTGCAACGTTAGGAGACTGTCAGGGTACCAGCTACCCAGTGCCTTTGTCACGTGGAGGGAGCTGTTTTCATAATTACTGATGGGTGGGAAGGAGTGGCTGTAGCAGCACAGCTGAGGATGGAGAAGGTTGGGTGGTCATGGTTTGGTGGTTGTTGGGACTGACATGTTCTCATTTCACTGTGACTCATGGATGCATTTGCCTTACTGTGTGTGGGATGTCTCAATAAACTCTGTCTACACCTGTCCCTTCAGCCTGGGTTTCCATGAAGCTGTGGAGCTGAAGGTGGAACGTGGCCATGGTGGGACTACCAAAAGCTGTCCTGTGTGTCCTGCGCTCTTGTTTAAGTGGACCCTGTGGAGCTCTGCTGATGCTGCCATCCCACTCCCCCTGCTATTTAGCAGTAATTATTTTAGGTTCTGAGTTTCCTGATCTGTCTTACTTGCACATCAAATAAGCGTGTAAAACATTTAGTCACTAGAACGATGTAGCTTTGGACAGCCCAGTGCTCAGGTCCAGGATTTGCAGTCTGACTTGCCAGAACAGGTTCTGTGACGCCGTTTGTGGACGGGCGGGTGCTGCCCTCGGCTGGTGTGTCCCCGACACTGGCATGGGACAGCGGCTGCAAGGAGCCAGCGAGCACCAGCACCTGCCCTGTCTGCATGGGTCGCTGAGGCTGAACTGGGCGTTCTCCGTGTCTGAAACATCTCACAGAGGATGCAGTCTTACCTTCCATGAATAGTCCGTGTACGTAGGAGCCTTCTCTGGGCGGAGCTCTTATATCATCGCGGTTCTTCTTGGTCACCTCCACGGAGAGACACATCTTGTCAAGCGGCCACTCGTTTTTCCTGGCCATGGACTGCATGATGGCGGTGAGGAAGGACTGGGGGTTGAAGAACCCTGCCAGCCACACCGTCGCAGGCAGCACAAACTCTGTTGTCCAGGCTTCCAGTTCCTGGAAAACAAAACCAGCTTCAGAGTGAAGTGTGGCCCGTGAGCAGCAGAGTCCTGCTTGAGGTGTGGTGGGGTGAGGAGCTGATGGGTCCCTGTGCCTAATGCCAGCATTGGGTGGTCCTCCAGAGGGGGAGACTGGGATGGAGGTGGGCTGTGAGGAGTGAACAGCAGATTCCACTGCAGCAATGAAACATAAACCATTAATTTGGATTGCAGTAAATATTGCTGTTATTTTTTTTAACAAAGCCCTGTGTTAAATAGATGGTTTTATTAAATATATTTTTCTTCTGGGACATATAAAGTTACGATGGGGTGAGCTGGTGTTCTTTTGGAACAGCGATATACTCTGGGGGTGAGCCCTTCTCAAAGGCCTGCTCTTGCTCCTCGGGTACGCGGCCAGTTCGGGTACTTCCAACTGCTTCAGTTAATATTGATAAATAAACAGTTAACTGCTGGAGGTGGCTCCGGGTCTTCTGTGCTATCTGCCCACTCCCTAAGGGTTCCCTTTCACCAGGGGCCTGCTCACCCTGATCCGAAGGAGCAGGTCCTCATACCAGGCTCCCAGGCTGAGGAGAGAGGGGTAGGCGCGACGGGCCCAGGAGTCGGGAACATTGTCGTAGAAGAGAGCAGTCGCCAGCTCCTCCATATCCGACGTGATCGTCAGCTCTCCCTGTGGAGATGAGAAAAGGCTGGGCAGTTCTGAGGAGAGCGAGACTGGTGCAAGTCTTTGTTCTCAAGCTCCTGGGGAGGGAGCCTGGTGCCACTGGGCCGTACCCCGCGGAACGGGCGAGGGTCACCGAGCGCGCCGTACGAGCAGCAGCCACTTGCAAATCCCAGCAGCTCCCCAACACATACCTTTAGTCCCAGGTTCAGCTCTTTCAGCGAGCGCCTGATCTCCTGCGTCAGGACATTCATTCTTTCACATTCCTGGAAGGCGACTACCACGTAGGGGGTCCTGTCCTCCGCTTTAGCCATGATCTCCGCCATGTTGAAGGGCTCCGGCAGCTTCTCCATAATCTCATCCAGGACGGACTTCACCTGGAAAGAATATCCCGTAGAACTGCTCTTACCTCAGGAAAAGTGCAGTGGGTTAACAGTTAATTAATAACATGTTTATTTTCCTGCCTTCCAGTTTTCTTGTGCTTCCTCCTCTGTTACTCATACTCTGTTCTTTTACTGACTCCTCTTGGACCTTAAAAAGCCGCAGCTTTTTTTGTGATCACCAAGAAGGTACGAACTGAAGCCATGGAGGCTGGGAATGCAAGAGTAGAATCCAGGGAGCCAGGAGGAAAGATTGCTTTTATTTTTTTTTTTTTCTTTTTTTGAAATCTCTATTTTTAGTAGTTGCCGCAATGAATGGGAATCACTCGGCTGGCTCCATCTGCTGAGGATGCAGCTTGTGAGCCGTGGTTTGCCCCGGTGCATCTCAACCCCTTTCTGAGCGCCGCTGACTCCTGTAATGTGCCCTGGGCTCAGATGGAGCTGGCACGGAAACTGCTGGGGCAGGATCAGCCCCTTCTCTTTACCCGGTGGGCTTCTCAGAGCAGCTCAGGGTCCTCGGACCTGCCTGGGCACTGGGTGGGGAGGAGGGGGCTGCAGGTGGGACAGGGACACGTTGGCAGCCGCGGCCGGTGCTCCCTCTGCCCGGGGCTACGGCAGAGAGGGAGGTGTTTGCTCCTTCGGTTACATCCCTGATGCTGAAGACTGGCGAAGCTATCGCAGGGGAAAAGAGAGTCTGGTCACAGACGAACGGAGCGCAAACACACTTCAATAAAAACCCGCTGGGAGCGCCTGGCTGAGCAGAGGCTGCTGCGCTTCTCGTGAGCACCTGTAGCACGAGGTGCTGGGCTAGAGTCACATCTTGTACTGACAAAAATCAGTTATTACAGCTCACACAGTGCTCTTATTACATATTACAGCTCCTACCGTCTGGTGTGCACAAGCCCCTGTGCATCCTCCCTGCCTGGACTGGCCTCTGGATTGTTGCTGGGGATGTAAAACTTCACTTGCCTTTTCCTCCCAGGCGACGCCTGAGCCTCCTCCAGCGTCCAATTCCTTGGGCTGCATTTCCAGAACCGTCCGGAAGAGCCGGTCGGAGGTGACGGTCAGGAAGCCGATTTCAGCGTTGGGGTGCAGGCCGTAGAGGTAGGGGCTCTCCGGGGGCAGGTTGTCATCGACGTACGTGTGGTAGCCCTAAGTGCAGGGCAGGCGCTGCCGTTAGTTCAGCAAATAGGTATGAAGGGCCCTGAGGTTTCTTTCAAGCCTTGAAAAAACATCGTCCTTTTGGTGCTTCGCAGCTGGCTGCCCTTGCTCACTCACGATGGCTTTTTACTCACACCTTACTTAAGTTTTGCCCTCACTGCCCCAGCCACAGGACTTGGTTTTGCAGCAATTCTTGTGTGTTTCCCTGGGACTGAAACCTTTTTTCCCTACCCTCGCCCTTGGTTAACACGAGGGAGCTCTGACTAGTGCGTGTTTATCCCGAGTGGTGGTTTTTCCACTGCAAATGGCAACATTGATCTTTCTTACCTTGTAATCCAAGCTGGGAGGGATCAAAAACCCTGGAGCCAAGAACATTTCCCCGTCCAACATCTCCGTGCGGATGTACTCGCTCAGGTAAGTCTGACACAGGCGCCGGTCCCAGTCGTCCGTGATGTGTCCCCCATACATGATTTCACCAAAGAGGTACCGGAGATCGTCCCATGGCACCTACAAGGAAGGACTCACCGTGTGGTCTTTGCAGCCTGGGGAAGCTGCACATGACTGCAGAGCTGCGGGGCCGTGGAGCAGCGGCTCCCGGGCCAGACTGGCCGGTGTCCAGGGAGGTGACAGACCC
Source organism: Coracias cyanogaster (assembly GCA_033124195.1). NCBI lineage: Eukaryota > Metazoa > Chordata > Aves > Coraciiformes > Coraciidae > Coracias > Coracias cyanogaster. The sequence continues at coordinate 16,667 of JAVSBS010027329.1, read as the reverse complement.
TCGGTGACAGGTGCCTTTGTCTCAGGTCTCTCCTGTGTTCGCCCACAGATTCCACCTTGTCCCAGGATGGACGCAGCCGTACCCTGAACCCCCGTCATCCCGGCTTTACTCAGCTCATCTCTGTGAGGCCAGGGGAAAGCAGGACCCTCCATAGGGTGAGGCCTCAATCCTCCTCTCTGCACCTTCGTTCTCGGGGCAGGCTTTGCTTTTAGGTGGAAAGTCATTCAAAAAGAACAACCCAGCAAAGAACCGAGGCCTGAGCCAGAGCAGACTGAATGCCCGCTGTCCACCCTGCTCGGTCGGGCTGAGGACTCTGCACCTTCACCAGGCACAGTGCAGCTCCCCGGGAGGAGAGGAGGAGCCTCCAGTGCTGCGTGTGCAGCAAACCGAGGGATTTGCTTTTAAAAAGGTTGATGGTGTGTATTGCGCAGAAGTGTCACCTGCTGAGTCCCTCACCTTGGGGTTAGCCTCCAGGTAGTTGTAGAGGACGTTGATCGATATGGTCAGGTCACCGTTGTTGAAGGGGTACGATCTGTTCCAGCCCTGAGTGCCGAACTTGCGCCGCTCGGCCACCACCGCGTGGAAGTAACAGAGCGCAAACAAGATGCATTTGAACTCGATTTCCTTGCTGCACATCTCTAACGTGTCCTGCAGCAGAGGGACATGAGAGCGGGTCACAAGTGAGCGAGGGAATATCGCTATCGGCTGTCGTGCTGGGGAGGAAAGTTAACAGATGATGGTAAAGGAGAACTGAAGGTTGTTTATGAAAAAACCAAAGCATCAAAATATCTGGTCACGATTTGCTGGTTGGTTGGTTAGTTTTGGCACTCATTTGTTTATAACACACACACATCCACCCTGCCAACAGCTGAGGTGGCACCGAGCTGCAGCAGTTTGATGTTCAGCCTTGGCAAAGGCACCAGTGCCTCAGCACTGCAGCCCTTGGGCAGCTCTGGTCACCCCCAACCTGTGTCCTGACAAATGGGGGCTCTGGGCACCCCCAGGAGTGGGCTGGCTCCGGGGGTGGCCTGGATCCTGGTGCAGCCTCCCTGTCTGATTGACACCCCCAAAGATGCTCAGCCTGGGAAGCCCCAGGGACGGGGTGAGCTGGAGACACTGACCCAAAGCAGTTGAGAGGAACAGACTGTGCACGGGGGATCACGGTGGGACGGGGGTACCTGGGTGAAGAGGTCGAGGGCTTTGTGCAGGTTGGCGAACATGCCCGTTGGTGGCTCACTGGTGATTTTGATGGAGTTTTCCAGCAGTCCCTGGGGGATGATGTGAGCCTCGGGGCTGGGGGCCGGCTCGGCGCTCATGAACACCCGGTAGTCTGCGTGGCTGTCTGTGCTGTTCTGTTCGATGATCTTCTCCAGCGTGCCCAGCCACCGGGCCACCAGGTGGATGTTCTGCAACAAGACCCCTCCCCAGCTCTGCTTGGGCTGAAGTACAACCTCGGGAATCACTCCATCTGCCCCAGATTCCTCCTGCGGCTCCACAGAGAGCAGGTGCAGGACAACATGGCTCTGCTTGGGCTGGGGACACCCGGCTAACCTGGGCAGCATCGTTGATGTCGTGTGGGGTGCACCAGAAACACCCTGCACCCCTGTTCAGAGCCGCTGTCCTTGTTGGGTGGCCTCACACACTTTTGGGGTCCCCTCTCTTGGTGCTGGTCTCCCCCCGGGTCCCTCTCCCACACCCCTGGTGCAGGCTGGTGGTGTTTGGTGCACACTGAAGCCCTGTCTGTCCCCTCACCATGCCCCTGGTGGTGCACTGGGGGGGTAGGGACCCTCGTCCTCCAGCCATCGCCCACTGGTACCATGTCCCCCCAACACTGCAAGAGCGTGAGCACCGTGCTCCCTCTGCTCCAGCCTCCCCTGTTTCCCCAAGTCTCCTGTGTCCCCTCTCTGTCCCTGCTCAAGGTGGCAGGGCCCCTTCTCGCTGCCGGCAGTGCCGCTGCCCCCCCTGCTCCCAGCTCTGCCCCACTGAGGAGAAGCTGCGCGGGCTGAGCACCGAGACCATGCGTGACTAAGGCACAGGGGCCGGGGAGCCGAGCAGCTGCCAGCACCCCTGAACTTCAGCCACCCCAGGTACCTCCTTGGTGTCAACAGGGACACTGAGGTTGGGGGAGCCTGGGGACACCGTGAGTCACGGCTGGCAGGGCTGTGTGCCCCTCAGTGCACCCCGGTGCCCCCCACCCACCTGCAGGATGACCCAGTGGCCCTGTGCAGCTGCCACCTCCAGTGCCCGTTCTGCCACGGCCTCCTGTCCCTGCCCCAGTGACACGTTGTGGATCCTCCCGTTTTCGATGGTGAAGTTCAGCTTTTTGCCTGGGGACAGAAGGAAACCGCCGTGGTGTGAGCATTAGTACCAAGATGGGGCTGTGCAGCTCTGGCCGTTGTGGGCTGGTGCCGGCCAAGGAGGGGACAGTGGCTCACCCAGGGCCTCCACGTCTTTCAGTGGGTTGACGCCAGGGGAGAGGATGAAGAACAGGGGCGTGGAGGGGCTGCTCTCCTTGTACACCTCGAAGAGATCAACGCTCCTTCCTTCCACATAGTTGCTCCCCATCTTCTCTTCCACAAAGTTCCTACAGAAAGTAAAACCGTAATGTGAGTTAGGAGCAAATGCAGTCACTGGTCACAGCTGGTGTGGTGACATGGTGGGACTCTGCCAGGAGAGCTCTGTGCCGTGTGTCCCGGCCAGGCTCCACCGCACCTGATGGCGTAAGTCATCCTGTCTGGCCGCATGCACCGCAGCATGCACATCTTCTGCAGGGCTGACTTGTTCTTCCACTCCTTGGGGAACACCTCCTTCTCCGGCACCTCAGACTCCACAAACTTCTTCCATCGCTTTGCCGAGCCCTCAATGTCGCTGTCCAAGTTCTTGAACTCTTCCATTTCCGAGAGCACCTTCAGGGGCCGCAGAGAAGGGCTGAATCACCCCTGGGCTCTGCTGGCCCACAGGGACCCGCAGGCTCATGGAGCTGTGCACACGCGGTGACATCGCTGTGCCGCAGCCAGGCCCCGAGGGGTCCCACAGCCCCGCTCCACCGGCCCAGCCAGGCTGCCGGGTCTGCCCTGTGCTGGGCACGCCACATCCAGGCATCCCTGGCACACCCGGTGAAACAGGGTGAGTGGGACGTGCAGAGGAGCGGGGGCAGTGGGACAGGCTGGGTCAGCTGCACGGCCAACCCCACCATGGAGGGTGGATCCTGCACCGTTGACACGCTGCTGTCCCACAGCCCCTGCCAGCGGGCACAACGGGTGACCCGCAACCACGCGGACCAACCTTGATGGCACCCCAGCCCTGGGGCTGCAGGAAGTCCACGGGACACGTGACGCCAACCTTGGAAGGGAAGCGCAGAAGGAAGTCCAGCTCTGCTGGGTTCACTTCTTTCTTGATTGCCAGGACCTGGTGAGTTGAGAGCGCGGTGTCACAACCACCCCGGCACACACAGCCTTGGCACGAGGGGCTGCGCTCTAGGAGAGAAGCTGCTGAGTGTCCAGCAGCGGCACAGACCTAAGAGAACAACATCTCTGCAACAACCAACTCACCCCCAGTACTACACAACAGAAACCCCAAACGTTGGCACATTTACCTGGAATGCAACCTGGGCCAGGAAAATGAGTTTGTCTCTCTCAAAGAGTCCTCCTGCTGCATACATATAGACCGAGTAGGTGATCTCGTCTGTCAGGTTGATCACCCTTTGCTTGATGTCGTCGTCAGGAGTGGTGCGCTGGATGGCTTTCTCAAAGACCTCATTGAATGCCTGAGGACGAGCCAAGCAGGCAGCTCAGCGCTGCTGGGTGTTCTGGAGCAGTGTAAACGCTGAAACACCAGATCTCCACGGTTCCCAAACCCTGCCCTGCCCACACAAACCAATTCCCTCCTTGCTCCACGTCTACCTTGAGAGAGAACTGGTAGATGGGGTTGATCTTGTTGAGGTCACTCAGGATGAAGTACAGCAGGGATGCTCGCTCTGCTGCTGGCCTGTAGTTTTCTCTAGCGACATTTATTTGGACTTCGGTGACTTTAGCTTCTTTCACCTTGACACACAGGAGGGTGGGGGTTATCCAGCATCCTGGTACATGCTGAAGCAGCACCCAACCTCCCGATGGCTGCTGGGTGCCTGCTGTGGTCCAGGAGAGCTCTCCTGCTGCCCACAGCACCACAGCACCAGCTCCAGGACAGCTCACTTACTTTTTCCTCAATTTCTATGGCTGTGCGCTTCGTTGTTTCCAGGTTCTCCATCAGCGCCGTGTCCTCCAGGACCTCCCCTGTGGCAGCAGAGAGCCGGGCGAGCAGGGAGTCCTCCAGCTCCTTCAGCCTGATCTTGAACTCATTCTGGCTCTTCGTGAGGTTTGCCTACAACACCAGCACCCCGGAGAGACGCGTGTCATTTGAGAGACCGTGGTGAAACTCTGGCGTCAATCACCACGATTTTCAAACCGTCACCAAAGCACCGATGCAAGGGTGGACGTGGCCCCTCCTGGGACATGCTGTTGTTGCACGGTGCCCATGAGCGTGCCTGTGGCAGTGCCAGGCTCTGTGGGGCAATGGTGGACCTGCAGCAGCCCAGGCCGCTCTGCCTGGGACTTGCTTGGTTCTTGATAAGCACCAGCGAGCTCATGAAGGTGAGATCTCGCTGCTCCCTGCCAGCAAAGCCACCGCAGCCCCTCCGGACCGCTCTCTGCTACTGACTCGCCGGCAGCTGGGTTCATACCTTCAAGGTCTCCAGGTCTGGCCGCTCTTTGGCCACCACAGCAGCCAGGAGTTGGTCCTCCAGCCCCTCCCGTGTCACCAAGAAGTTGATGAGGGTGCACTGAGCCTGCACCTCTGGCTTGTAGTGGGGGTTGAAATACTTGGTATGCAGAATCAGGCGGAAGTGCGGGTGATATTCCACTTCTTTATCTCCTATCCTAATGTATCTGTTCAGTTAATTAAACATATCAATTTCTTTACGCTTGGCAGTAACTCATCACAGACAGAAGCCCTCAACCTGTGTGCTGTTCCCACCACATAAATTGGCATTTTAGGGCAGCTCAGAGCAGTTGAAACAGTGGATACTGACCTGCCCTTCTTGGTGGTGTTCCTGCCCAGAAGGTGGTCCAGCACTGGCTCCACTGTCTCACCGATGTCCTCGATCAGCAGTGTCTGTCCCTCGGACACCGCCTGCTCGATGGTCTCCAGGTAGCTGTGGCCAAGAGGCAAGGAGACATGGCATGGGGCCAGTGTGCGTGCTGCGGAGAGCTCGGGCAAGCTCGAGTGAACATCTCCAGCCCCTGAACCCTGGTGGGACGTCCCCAGCACCCACAGAGCCCATGGAGGTGTTGCTCCTGTGGGTGCCCTGAGTTGGATGGGGGGATGTGGATGTCCTGGCAGGGGAAGGGGCAGCCGGTCCAGCCCAAACCCATGGCTGCCCTGCAGCCCCTGACCCACCTCCTCTGGCCCAGGCGGATGGCCCGCAGCTCCTCCCCATATTTGTTCTTGATCCACTTGATGCCCTGGAGCTGGGCGTCAACGACCAGGGGCCAGCGCTGGGTGTTGCAGAGGATGGTGGCATTCTCAGTGGACGTGCGGTCGCTGGGCAGCCCCTGGTTGCTCCAGGCAGCCACATCGGTAGCATCGGTGAGGAGGCTGAGGGGGTCCAGCCCTGGGGTGATGGGCACCTGCTGGGGAGAGGCTGTTGGGTGCCTGGCCGCAGAGGAGCAGGAGCCCCTTGGTGCCAGAGGGTGTGGGGGGGAACAAGCCCCAGGCACCCCACGGTGGGTCCCATGGCCACTCACCGCCAGCTTGCTGAGGAAGGGGATCCAGCGCTTCTCCAGCAGCTCGGCCCTGTACTTCCTGGTGAAGTAGCCGATGTAGGACACGAAGGCAGAGACCAGCAGCACATCTCCACACAGTGTCTTCTCCTGCTCTTGGAGCATCTGCACTGACTCAGCCCAGCGGACGTTTTCAGATGCCAGGCCCCCGATGAGCCTGGGGGGTCAGAGCAGATGGTGGCTGCTGCGGTGCCACCGCTCCTGGTACTGTGCCAGGGAAGGAACTTGTCCATAATGCCTCAGGGTGGGCAGCCATCACCAAACGCCCTTGGGATTAACCCACCTCTGCTCGGCTGGGTGGGCTGCCCTCCCCCAGGGTGTACGGCTCCACAGCTGCTTCCCACCCCTCTGAATTTCTGGCCCAATTCATACTCGAGATTTTTTAATTTGGGGAAGGCGTGGGGGTCTCTGATGCTTCCATGGCCCCCGTGTCATTGTCACCAGGCAATGCCAAGGAGCAGCGCAGTCTCCATGCTGGAGCCAGCGTTTGCACGGTACCTGTTTGCCAATGTGATGACTCTGTTGGTTGCATCAGCCTCCTGCTGACATTTGATTTTTTCAGCTGTAGCTTTCTCAAATTCTGCAGTCAGAGCTGCCAGGTTGGCGTTCAGGCCCTTCAAAAGACAACACATCCCCAGTGACCTCCTGCCCGGAGCACAGCCACAGGGAGCCAGGCCAGGAGAGCTCTGCAGGACGAGGGAGCTTTGCAGCAGCCGCCGTCGCAGCCATGCCGCTCTTGCACCTGGGCTCCATGTTACAGGAATTACAAGGATCTTTCTCGCTCATTTTTGGCATCTGGCCGGGACCCGCAGCTGAATTGCCGGTGGCTGATGGGGCCGCGGGGGGTGCCGGGCCAGGCAAAGAGCTCCTAGCCAGGGGCTGCCGAGGGACACGCACTTACAGCAATTTTGTTTTTAATGCGACTGAGCTTTTCCTGTGCCTCCACCAGCTCGACATTGGCCTCCTCCAGCGCCAGCCTCTTGGGCTCCACCTCGCAGTACACCTCATAGAAGCGAACGATGTTTAAGCACCAGGAGCACAGACCCGCGGCCGCCGTTGACTTCGACATGATGAAATGCGGATCGAAGCTGGGGTCTGACTGGTAGGGCCTGGAACGGGAGAGCACACCGTGCTCCGGCAGCATGCTGCGGCTGCCGGCAGCCCCATCCCACCCCTCCGGGGCTCAGGCTGCTGGTGGGCGGCAGGGTGGGAGAGCAAACGCCTGGATCCTGCTCCTGCCCCTGGCAGCTGCCGTACTCGCTGGGTGAGGGAGGGTCTCTGCTGGGGCTGGGAAGGGGTCAGGACCTGGCCATGGACTCACTCAAACGCCTTGAGACAGGCCTCAGGGATGTGTTCCTTGTCAAACTTCTTTAAGGCATCAAGGAAAGTGTCTACTTTTCCCATCATGACTTTTGCTGCCTTCCAGCTCCTGTCCTTCGGTATCTTGCCACCAGGCGCCGTCAGAACCATCACAGCTGCCGTCACGTTCACCACCGCTTGGGGCGGGGACCCGAAGGACTTCAGCTCGGTCAGGTTGTTCTGGGAAGGGACCATGAGCCCACTGAGCATCGCCCCGGCGCACAGACACTGGCACCAGCCAGGGACCTGCTTCCCACCAAGGGGTCACCCACCTTGTTGAGTGTGTTGAGGGCCTCCTGGGCGGCAGCGAGCGCCGGCTCTGCTTTCACCAGGTCGGTCTCACAGGCTCGCTGCTTCTCGGCCACGTTCTGGGGAGGTGAAGGAATGGGATGGGGTGAGCAGCTGGAGCTGACAGAGCTCATGCTGCCCTGTCCAGGTTGGATCCTGGCGCGGTAGGCACCAGCTCAGCACCACGCACCGTGTTGAAGGCCTGGACCTTCAGCTCCTCCTCATCAGCGATGGCTTTCTGCCTGCTGACCTTCTCTGTCTCAATGCCCACCACGTGGATCAGTTTATCTGCATCCTCATTCTTCTGCTTCAGCTCTACCTCCTGGACTGCCAGCTTGGCTTTCAGGTCATCCACCTTGATGGGGGGAGAAACGGAGAGGATCAGAGGGCTGATCCTGCTGAGCCCTGCCAGCAGTGGCTGTGTACGGCTCAAGGACCTTGCAGTCACTGTGACCAGAGGGGATACACCTCCTCTCGCCCCACCATGTTGGACCGTCAGCGGCAGCAATGCTGTGGGCAGGTACCTGCGATGCTGTACTCTGCAGCTTTGTCAGCCCCTTCTCCAGCCTCTCGATCTTGGTGGTGATCTCGTGCCGTTTTTTTGACAGCAGGTTTTGGTAGAGCTTTATCTGCTCCAGGAAGGTCTTTGGCGTGGTGTAATTATAGCGTCGCTCTGTGGCCAGGTAGGTCTTGGACATCTCCTTAACGCTCATGTGGACATAGGACATGAACCGGCTGATGGAGACCTTGACCTCGGGCTGCACCAAGAACACAGGCAGTGAGCTGCTCTGCCAGGAGCACCATGGTGTGGATGTGGTGAAATGCTGGGGTGGAACGGAGCCTTCCTGCAGCACTGGTTCCACATCAGATGCAGAGGCTGGGAGGCAAAGTGCCACTTTTCATTGAACAGCCCAATGCGCGGCTGAGAAATGGGATGACGGCACTAACGATGCTGGTTCTTAGCCCAGCTCTGGTTTCCTGGCTCCAATCCCCCAGGTTAACCTGGGCTGTGCTGGGGTTTGAGCTGCTGTTTCCAGGCTGTTATTTGTGGTGATGTTTTAAAGACAAATGCAAAACAAGGCAAGGTTTGTCCCCACCTGCGTGGTGGGGATGTGAGGCCACCCCAGAGCCCATCCCCAGCTTGCTGCCCCTGCATCATGCCAGATCCCCATCCCCAGGCACGTCACAACACGAGGAGCAGCAGGGGCACAGGTCATTCCCCAGAGCAGCCCAGTTTCCCCAGTCCCCTGGACAGAGGATGTGCACAGGCAGGGCGAGCGCTGACCCGAGGTCCTAGCTCACCTCGATGTCCCTTGTTTCTTCCAGGAATCTGCTGCTGACAGACTCAAGCGCATCCGCTGGCCACTCGTGGAACCAGTCAATGGCTGTGCAGTTGACCACGGCGGGGAACCTCCTCGCCCGCACCCTCAGGGTTGAGCCCACGGGGGAGAAGCAGAGGATGACCTGGAAAGAGCACCGCTGCTGACCAGCGTCCCTCGCTGCAGGGACCGAGCTCACAGGGAGCGGCAGAGCATTGCCATGGGCCCTGTACTGCTGCAGATGTTCTGCTGCACATCAAGAATTTGCCTCCTGCCCATTAACTCCCCTTCCCAGTATGTGGGTGATGGTCTTTGACTGTGCACCCTGTGCCTCTCAGTGGGGCTGGCACCAGGCTCACTTTGGTGGCTGTGGGATGTCCCTGTGAGGACCCAGCACAGCCCAGCACCAGCTCACGGCCAGGGAGGCTGCTCAGCACCCTCTGCCCCAAGGGAGGTAAGTACGTGGGGGTGAAGAGCTTCACCCCTGGGGCTGGGGATGCACCATTGGCTGGGGAGCCTTTGAAAGCATCTCCTACCCAAACCCACCATTGTGAAAGGAAACCACAGTTTTGTGTGTCCTGTCTGCAAATAGGTTTTGGATTAGGCAAGTCATGAGCTCTACCAAACCACCCCTCCTGGGTGAACACCCACCTTTAACTGACGCCTGACTTTTTCTATAAATAGTTTCCAGCAGTTTTCCCTTGTATCTTGCAAGCCAAGAAACTTCACTTGGGGCTTCATGGCACTGATAATGTTTTCCAGGTCATCATCCTGAAAGAGCCCCGGCACATCCCCGGATGCCAAGAAATCATTGATCAGGACCAGGAACGATTCTTCAGCAACCTGTGAGTCCGTCATCAGGAACACGGTGGGGCAGTTCTTCACAGCTGCCTTGATGTACTGGGAGGCAAGGTCGAGCTGGGGCAGGAGAGAGAAACCATCACCCCCAGCTCTTTAATCACCCTCAAAGTGACCAGTTTGACACAGCCCAATGCCCTGAGCAGAGCCTCTCATGCCCACCCCAGGCACCGGAGCCCCCACGGGGCTTGGCACCGCTCCGTGTTCACAGGATCGGTCCCATGCCCAGGCAGCGCTGGCTGGGGGGCCAGAAGGAAAGCTGCTCTCACCTTCAGGTCCGGGATGCTGTAGCCTTTCCTCAGCGTAATCTGAAACACGTCCAGACTGCTGATGTACGCTGCCAGTCGTGCCAGGCTCTGCTTCCCGCTGCCCCCGACCCCCACCAGCAGCGCGTTGCCCTGCGGAGACTCTAAGATCCGGCTAATTCTGCAAATATGGGACAGCGCATCTTCAAAGAGCACCTGAAGAGACCAGGAGGAGAAGGTTTGTTTTTCTGAATCACAGCAGGAAAAGCAGCGAATGGCCCATTACGTATAAACCCGAGCGAGAGCGATGCCACGGCCGAGTCTGTGCGGTGCAGGCACTGCCTGGGCACGGGGTCGCCCGCCCAGGGCACTCACCAGGTTCATGGCCACGTTCACCTCATTGTAGCTGCCCAAGGCTTCCTCCAGCAGCTTGTTGAGAGCTGGCCAGCTTGGCACTGGCAGGTACTTGGGATCCCTCATGCCCTGAGCAAAGTGGAAGTAGATGTTGGGCTTGGCGAACACCAGGTCTTCACTGAGTTCCTGGAAGAGGCAAAGCCCGATGAGGGGCTCAGCCGTGGGGCACCCAGCGGGGCACTGCTGCCCGTGCCACTGCTGGGGAGCTCAGCCTGGCAGCGCAGCCCCACTGGGCTGGGGCACAACCTCATTTTCCAGCACGACTTACACCAAAGAACTTTTTGCAGGTGTCCACCAGCACCTTCCCGAAGCCTTTCTGATCCTTTTCATCAACAAGCTTGTCTCCGTACACCCTCTCAGCTTCGTGGAGCCAGAGACGCACCAAGTCCACGGGACTTTTCAAGCATTCGGGGGTGGAGAACAACAGACCCTGACAAACACATAGATCCCTTAGATTGCTGCTCTGAGCTGAGGTTAAAGGCTGGCTTTGGGAAGAGGTTGTGGTATGTTCTGGGGACATGGTTCGCTGCAACGATGCATGATGAAAGAAAGGAAGGAATAAGGATGCTTTAGAGGAAACAGCCCTCCCGCTACCTGGAATATGTTGGAGAGGTCCCGAAGGTTGAAGACATAGTGGAACTTGATGGCAGTCGGCAAGAAGGTGGAGGAAACGTTCTGGTGGAGGGCTGTTGGTGGGAAAAAGGGATGAGTGGGCAGGCAGGTCCCTGGAGACCACTGCAGCTGCCAGTGGGATCCCTGAACCGTCTCATTCTCCCTGCTGTGACCTTCAGCAGGCAGGACAAGTTTCTAGGGACACAATGCAGCATTTGAACATGGATGGGAGAAAAGGAGGAGCTGAGGTTTCATTTGCATGGTGTCATGATGTGGAGATGCGGTGTGGGGCTCCCAGGGCACAAGTTGTGGTGTGGTTGGGTTCCTTGGTGGGGTGGGTGCAGGTGCCTTCCCTGGGGGATGATGCCAGCATGTGCCACCTTCCCACTCCACAGCATGTGCCACCTTCCCACCCCACAGCGTGCCAGGGGCTCACCCAGTGCCGCTGCTACCAGCTGGGGCTGCAGCTTCTGGAGGGTTGGTGGCATCTGCTGCAGGGCCAGGTGCTGGGCCAGGATGGTGCTGTACACGGTCAGCAGAGCCTCCTGGCTGGGAAAGCTGATGGCGAAGACGCAGAAGTGACGCTGCACGGGGGGCAGAGACTCAGGCGGGAGCAGGGGCTGATGCAGCCAGTCAGAACCACGAGGTCCCCACCCCATCCCACCTGCTCCTGGAGAACCTCCTTGCAGGACCTGCCTACCTGCAGCCGGGGGTTGATGGTGAAGGACCCTGCGGTCGGGTTCATGCAGGCCACGTACTGGCAGTTGTGAATGTCCTTCAGGGTCAGTTTATTCCTGTCGTACCTGTGCAGGGACCAGCACCATGATGCTTTTCCCGGGGATGGGTTCCTCCCATCGGGATGGACATGGGAGCAGGGACATGGGCACAGCCTGGCACCGCTCTCGGCATGGGGCCCTTCCCACACCCCAGGCCAGACCTCCCACCCATGGCAGCCAGCACTCGTCACCTCTCCCCCTCTCCCAAGAGAACTCTCCCTGCCGCCTGTGCCACATCCTGCACTGCCTGGCACTGGGATCCCCGCTGGGGCTTCCCCGCCGGCGCTGGCAGCGGGGCTGTTTGCTTTGGATGGGGTTTGGCATTGCCAGTAGAGAGTTTTCCCATTCCTGTGCCAAAACCTTCCCTGCAGCTCTGAGGATGTATGGGGTAGGGAGGGGAACAGGCGGCTCAGCTCTGCTGGAAGCGTGGCACAGGAGACAGCACGGGCAGGGCACGGCAGGATCCTCCACCACCCTAGGAAAGGGGCCAGCATGGCACCAAGGCCCCACAGCGGGGACCACCGGCCAGGTACCCACCAGTGCCCGTGGTCCATGTGCTGCCGGATGAGTGTGTGCGGTGCCACGGTGCCGTATTTGTCCACTTCTGGCATGTTCATGTCGTCGATGAAGTAGATGAGTCTCCTGGTGCCGGGCGGACCATAGTTCCTCCCTGATTTCTTCTCCAGCGGCTTCTCAAGGACACCTGCAGCGAGAGGAGTGGGTGGGCAAGGGGGTAGTGCCTGGGGCTGTGCGGCACAGCCCGGCACGGGGCCGTGGTCTGGCTGGGGCCAGCCTTACCCTGCAGCATGGCCGAGGTGGTGTAGAAGTTGAAGGGCACAGACTGCACGAGATATTCGTCTGTGTTAAGCGCTTCCAGCTTGTCCCGCATCAGGACCGATTTTCCCGTCCCCGCGTTCCCCACCAGCATCACCGGCCTCTGCTTCTCCATCAGCAGGTCCATGAAGAAGCGAATGCGTATGGTCTCCTTCGTGTGGACCATGGAGGCCTGGGGAAACCGCGCCATCAGTCCCTGGAGCTCACCGCTTGCTGCCGAGCTGGTGTTTGCAGGCAGAGGAGGCATCTCCCGTTGGAGCAGCGGCAGTGTGCCGGGAGCCTCGCCTGGTTCTCCTGGCCATGCCAGCTGGTCTAATGGAAGACGCTTTCTCCGTACAAACCTGGTCCCTCTCTAAAGCAAAAGGTCTCAGGTGCTTTGTTATTCTGAAGACTTTCTGACCAAAGCCTGAGTTATTAAACCAGAACAGCATAGCCCAGCTCCTGAAACTGTTCCCAGGGTCTCGGCTCAGCCAACACAAGGGCCAAATTCATCCGTGGCACCTCTCCCTTTCCCTGACATCTTTGACACAACCCCCCCCCTCAGGGCAGCATCTCAAAAGATGTGCAAATAAAGCTTTTTTTTGCCATTCAGGCCATAGTTCTAATTATTTAATGAGACTTGACGAAGCCACACGTTAATCTGAAATTTAAAACAGAAGAGTTGCAGCTTGCAGCTCTTGCTGGGGTTCCCGCAGGGGCAGGGGGAGCCGCGGGGTTTGCCGGGTGGCGGCAGCCTGGGTAGAGCCAGCCCGTGTCCCTGCACCACTCCCGGCATGGGGTCTTGCCGGGGGAGAGGCTGGGGAGTAATGAGCAAATCAAACACAGAAACAGAAATACCTGTAAAGGGACTTCGGGATCAAGTTCAAAGTTTGGCACTTTTTCAGTCCAGGGCATGAATTTCTTTGTTTCTGGATCGATGTAATAGTCAAAAATTGTCCCCTGAGAAGGAAACTTGATGGTTTTAAACTCGTTCACCCACCACTTGCTGAACTCCAGGCGGTAATCCACGAGCTGGGAGGAACCAAACAGGGGAAAACTCAGAAACTGTCTCATGTTGTTGCTTTAGTATTTTCCAAGGGGCTGCAGCCAAGGGACGGGGCTGGGCAGGAGGCTCTGGAGAGCGGGCAGGCAGCGGATGCTTGGTCCTGCAGCCATACCTGGTCCTGGAACATGGCTCCACCAAAGGCCCAGGTGCAGGCAAAGACGAAGTAGAGCTCATAGAGCTCCCGAGGTGAGTCCAGTGGGATGGTCTGTGGCGTCAGGAGGCACTCCAGCAGGTAAAGCACCATCTGTAGCACCGTGACCTCGGGGATAGGTGTAATCTTCTTGAATCCAGACTTGAGCTTCTCTAGGCACGCTGGCAGGTACTTGTCAAAGAGGATTGTCAAATGGGCCTTCTCAGACTGCACTGTTCTTGTCTCAATCCAACTGGTCACAACGCTGTGGGAGGGATGGGCAGGGCTGCAGGTTAGAGAAGGAGGGGCCACCACTCCCCATCCCATCCCATCCCATCCCATCCCATCCCATCCCATCCCATCCCATCCCATCCCCAGGCTCACGGGTTCCAGCCCAGGTCTGTGGGGTTGATGTAGAGGATTCCTGCCCGGGACACGGTCGCCGGCGTGGCAGTCTGCAGGTGGCTGATCTCGAAGAGGAGCCGCATCGTGGGGTTGAGGGGGATGCGCTCATTGCTGGCCAAGGTGAGAACCTGGGGGAAGCAGCTCATCATGGGGAGATGCCCTCATCTTTGGGTCCAGGCATGAACACAAGCTGATCCCTCTGAGTTAATGAGTGAGCAAAGCTCCCAGAGTATGATAGCACTGACCTTGTTGTCATCCATGACCGTGTTCAGAGACTCAATCCACATGGGGTCAATATCTCCATCAAGGATGATCCATTTGGGGCCCTTATGTGTGATGTTGGCCAGGTCACGCATCACTGTAGAAAACAGACCTGCCCCACAGAGAGACACATGGCTTTATCCTTCCCATGCATGACACGTTTGCGGGGGGACACGCGGGACTGGCTGCTTCCCTGAAACATCTTCCTCCTCCCTCCCACTCCAGTAAAAAGCCCCAAGGAAAGGTCTTCCCATTGCATCTCCACATCACGGGGTGTTCACAAAGACACACTTGATGAAGGTATTTGCCCATGTAGCAGCTGTGGCCAGTTCCCATCCAGGGTAAGTGCTGATTGCAAGCCTTGGTGTCTCACCGTCCTTCCACTCTCGTGTGGATGGATGAATAACCCCAAACAGCTCATCGCAGGTCACAGCCTTTGGGTCAAGGTCCACGGTGACCGGCTTCTGCTTCATGAGCTTGTATGTCTTGTTGAGTGACCTCAGCACCTGCAGAGAGGACACTCATGTGGCTACAACTGCAGCTCCTGCAAGGGCATCTGCAGCCTTGGTGCGCAGCCAGGGCACAGAGCCTTGCTCCCACCCACTGTGGAGCACCCAGACCCAGACACCTGCTGGGAAGTCTCTGGACCTCCGTCTGCAGAGCTGGTCCCTGGCCAGGGTGTTGTGAGAGCCCAGAGCCTCTCCAGCCAGCACCATCCTGCCAGCACCACAGCACCCAGGGTGTCACGAGAGCATGTCCCTGCCTGCTCCCTGCCCCGTCCCCGCTGTCGCCAGAGGTGTCCTGGGCAGCCCCTGAACCGCGCTGGCTGCTGTAAGGACAGCCCTGTCCCAAACCTGTGTCGCTCCCTGGGCTGAGCCCAGCACACGTAGTGCTGGAGGGCCCGGTGTGGCCACCAGCACTGCCCAGGCTGCCGTCCCAGACCCAGATGCAGCTGCTGGTGCAGCCGGGGCTCTGCACGGTGGGGAGCCCGTGGGATGTGCTCAGCTGGGGCAGGGGGGGCCCCGTGTCCTTGGGGGTGATTTGGTCACTACCTGGGACTTGCCGCAGCCGGCGTTGCCGATGACAAAGACAGAGTGTCTCACTTGCAGCAGCTCCTCCAGCTGCACCACCTTCAGCACAAAGCTCTCCTCCGGCTGCAGCTTCAGCTCCAGCATGGACTGCTTAATGAGCTGGGAAGGAGAGCAGGTGCTGACCACCAGCACAGCCTTGGCAAGACCCCAGAGATGAGCCAGTTGCCCCTAAAATGGACCTTCAGCCTCTGGACCCTGCCAGGGCTGGGATGTCTCTGGCGCTGGCTCCGCGCCTGGGTTTGCACCTTCTCAAAGTCGAGGTCTCTCTTCCTGGGGACATCCAGAGCTGGGAACAGGTCTCCGATCAGCCCCATGAAGACAGGCAAGTCGTCTACCACAATCTTGGGGATGTTGAAGTCTCGCAAAGCTCTCATCAGAACCTGGTCCTCAGCACAGTCGGGGTCCCCTCTCTTCAAGGAGCCTGCGACCACCAGCACGGACTTGATAGCCCGCAGACCCCAGTCATAGTGGTCCTGCCAACAGGGAGCAAAGTGTCACCATTTCACTTTGGTAAGAGAGATGCTTCAAACAACCCTCCAGAGGAACACCCTGTCCATCGTCCCACACCCAAGTTATCCTCACAGTGTCCAGCAGACTGGACCTAAAGCGAGCTTAGGTACAAGACCAGCCTCATCAGCCATGAGGTGAACAGGATCAGGCTCAATTCCTTGTAAATCACTTCTGCTGACATGAGTCATCTCTCGATGCTCTCATCTTAACTGGCTATTTTCTATTCTATTCTATTTTTGGACTTCTTGATTTCTTCCAGAAGGCAGAAATATGCCATATGATGCAGCAGCGTGGAAGTGGAATTTGTCCAGCCGCAGATCTGAACTGCACAGAGCACAAGTCAGCGTGCTACTCCCAGCTGAGGGATGCTTAAACTACCCGTCATGTCTGAAACTCAAATTACCTCTTCTGTCTTAAAGAACCAGGCGATGTTGTTAAATTACCTGTTTAGACAGTAGCTCTTTGCAGAGTGTATACAGAGTAATAAATTTTCTTGCTAGAAGCTTAGCATTGATAAAACCTTCTGCAACAAGCATGATTTCGCAGATCAGTTCAAAGTCAGGGACCACCATGGCGCAGGGTCTGGAGACAGCAGCGGCAGGTCAGCAGGGCTGTGCATGGATGTCCACACACCCCTCACCCTCCCACAGGCAGCAAGAATTCGCACCCCAGTTTCCAGTGTGAATCATTCCCTGCTGTGA
>JAVSBS010027327.1:0-16212 GCA_033124195.1 Coracias cyanogaster | reverse complement strand
AACCCGCTCCCCCGCAGAAGCGAAACCCTATCCCCGTCCTCGCTGCTCCGCTTGGGTTTCTCGAGGCTATTTCTGGCACTCGGCTCCTTCGCCTCCAACGTTTCCACTGCCTCTCTCCATCTTTTTTCCACTCCCTTCCTCCTCCGCCGCCCGGTGCCCTCGGCCGAGCGTCCTCCCCCGTCACCGCGGCCGCTGCCCGTTCCGGGCCGCCGGGGCGGGTTGTTGCCATCGCCGATCTGCATCCGCGCTCCTCCCCGGCCTGCCCCGCTCCTCCCTTCTGCACATCGCCGCTGTGCGGGGCCGCCCCGGAGCGGCCGCCGCCGGGAGAGCCACCGAGCCGGGGCCGGCGTGAGTAGGGGGCTGCGGCGGCCGAGCTGTACCGGGGGGGTTGGGTGGCTCTCCGGCCGCCTCCGCTGCCTGCGTCCTCCTCGGGTTGTTTCTATTTATTTTTTTCCCCCCCAACCCTTGCCCTTCCCGCGTCCTTCGGCGGCTGCGGGCAGCCCGTGTGCGCTGCGGCGGGGGGCTGCCGGCGGTACCCGGCGTCTGCCCCGGCAGGGGGATGCCGCGGGGGGACGAGGACCCGGTGAGGCGGAGGGGACGGCGGAGCAACGGCGAGGTCAGCAGCACCCCCTGCCTCGGGGGCACAGAGGACCCCCCGCTCCGGGGCGCGCCCGCGCCCGGTGGCGGCGGAGCTGAGGCGGTGGCAGCGGGCTGGGAGCCGGGACCGGCGCTGGGTGCCGGGGACGTGACCCCCAGGACGGCCCCGCAGCGGGAGGAAGCGCTGATGGCCGAGCTCTCCGAGCTGGTGCAGAAGGTGGTGAAGAGCAGCAGCTGGTGGGAACGGCACGGCGTGGACATCAGCATCCTCGCCTGCAGCTTCCTCCTGCTCCCGGCAGGTAACCCCGCCGAGCCCTGTCCCGGCTGTCCCGGGCGGTCCCGCGGCCTCCTCAGGGCTTTTGTAGCGCAATTCCGTGCTGGGAGCCTCTTAGCAGCCTGTTAAGCCTGTAACAGACGTGCAATAATAACCCCATCACCCCGCGCCATGGGGCACCTGGTCCTGCTGGAAACCCGCAGCGGGTGGTGGCAGCACCAGGACACAGCCTGGGGTAAGGGGACGGTGCCCGGGCAGACGGGCACGGGGCAGGGCAGGGAGCAGCGTGTCACATCCGTGCCCTGCCATGGGGCAGGGAAATCCTGGCAGTTTTGGTGACAGTGGCCCCCGTAGTGGCAGGTGCAGGGGGACACGGTTGAGCACAGGGCTTCTCTAGCACGGTTGGAAAGCTGCAGATGGTACCTCCTCTTGGTTTTGAACTCCTGGGGATGCTGAGATCCTGGCAGAGTTGTATTTGTCACCAGCGAGATCCCAGCCAGAGCTGTGGAAGGGGACCTGGCACCAGCAGTGCCTGGTGCCATCATGGCTGGAAGTGGCCAAACCTTCAGCGCTATGGCGAGGGTGGCTGGTCCAGCCATGTGGAGGGAAGCTTTCCAGCTTGGACAGTTTAAATACCTGTAACTACATTTGAAGAACAGGTTTAGGGCAGTGGCTGGTATGTTTGGGTGGAGCAACACCTCCAGCCTGGTGAGGAGGGCTGCAGCATGTGTGTGTGGCCGAGCTCCTGCCCGGCTGGTTTCTCCACAGGGTTCCTGTGCCTGCGGTCAGCCCAGGCCATCCCGTTCCTGGTGGGTGTCCTCACCCTTGGCGTGGTGCATCACACCCTGACCGTGAAGGGCAGCCACTTGGCCAGCCACAACGCCTTGACTGAGTCCAAGTCCTGGGGCAAAGTGTGGGCCATCTTCTTCATCGAGGTGAGCAGGGCTGGGGGGTTTGGATGGCAGCCCCCCTAAAAGCCCCATCCGCACCTTGCCAGCACCCCAAGGCCTTCTGGAAAAGTCACTGGAGAACAAGATGGATCCAAACCCTTCCCGGTCCATGTGCGGGAGGGTTAAATGAAATACAGTGCTACACCATGGAGCATCAGGAACATCCCAGCTTGAGGGGCTTTGCCTGGAGGCAACAGGGTGAGGGGTGAGCCCTGGCTAGAGGCAGCCTGTGGTGTGCTGATCTGTGGGGTTTTATGTTGGTCCCCTTGGACATGGGGCTGCAGAGCAGGATAATGTATTGTGGGGAATGATGGGAATGGTTTCCAGTGCTTAACTCTTAAGAAGTCCATTTCCAGACTGGTTGGGAGCCTGTGGGGTGCAGAGCATCTCCCCTGGGTTCCCCTGCTGTGAGCCCAAGCCAGGCAGTACCCAACCCTGACACTATGGCTGTAGGCATCTCCTCTCCTTTCTCTTCCCTCCCAGCTCTGCTCAGCTTTCACGGCTGAGCAGGGCACCTACAACCATGTGAAGATCCACCATGGCTATACCAACATCATTGGCCTGGGGGACTCCAGCACCTGGAAGGTTCCTTTCCTGAACCGCTATGTCTACATGTTCATCGCGCCTCTTGCAGTGCCCATCATAACCCCTCTGGTTGCACTTGGTACGTGTCCAGCCACCTTGGGATGGGGTGTTGGGTGTGGTGAGCTCGTTACTGTCCAGGTCTCAAGCCACCAAAGGGTTCTGTTTCATTTGAAGGCATCACATTAACTACGGCAGCCCAGGGCAGGACACAGGGTTGCAGTGAAGGCAAGTAATGTTGCCTCTGCTCTGGGAAAGGCAACTGCTGCTGGTGCTCAGAAACGATTCCCATCTTCTTGTGTTGGGTCAAGTGTTGGAAGCTCTGGCAAAAGCCATCATGAGCCTGAAGCACCCCAGATTTGCTCTCCTTTAACTCAGACTCTTGGCCACAGCAGGGTTCAGTGTCACATATAGGTCTTGGATTAGAATGCCATAGTAATTTTGCTGACCACGTATAAGGTGGAGGGTTGAGGGTCTACAGAGGCTGGGATGCAACAAGCTTGGGCAGACAAGGCAGTGGCGTGGGGTAAATAGTGGTGCCAGGAAGTGACTGGGGAGAAGAGCCTAGGAAATAGTCAGAGGCTGAGGAAGCCTGGCCCATTGGGCTGAACACACAGCTCTGAGCAGTGCCAAAAACACAGGCAATGACTTGGCAAGTTGTAAGAAATGAAGGTGCAGACAAATCCCCATGTGATGATGCAGAGCTGGAGCTTCTGCCCTGCTGCCCTGGGGCAGCAGGCCCTCCAGGCACCAGCCCCAAAAACCAGCAGGTCAGCAGGATTGGAGGGTTTGGGCCAACCTGGAGAGATGGGGAAAGGGAGATGAAGAATGGAATGGGATGAGCTGGGCTGGGCTTGTAGGTGTATCAGCATGCTGGGCAGCAGTGGTGGGGAAGCATCAACACTTTGCCCATGGGCTGCCTCTTCTTTCTCGCACAGATTTGTTGAGGAATGTGGAGTGGAAAGCAGCTCTCCGGACTCTCTGCTGCATGTTTCTGGGTCTTTACTGCCATTACTGGCTGCTGCTCCACATCTCGGGCTTCCAGTCACCATGGTCTGCTCTGCTCTGCATGCTGCTCACCCGCTCCCTCCTGGCCCATCCCTACATCCACGTCAACATATTCCAGGTAGAGACCTGAAGGTCCAAGATAGCCCAGTGGTGCTTGAAACACGTCAGCCACCACCCAGCACCAGTGACATAGCCCTGATGGTGCTGGCTGGGGCGTGTGTCAGCTTAAGGCGAGTGTCTTTGATGTCATGCCGATGTTGTCATGGAGAGGATCAGGCTGGTGGTGGAAAGTGGTGGCCCTGGGAGAACATCAGGGCAGATGGGTGTGAAGGGTTGGAGGGTGATGTCCTCTGCAGTGGCTTGCAGGACTGGGGAGTTGGTGTGTTTGCAGGTGTCAGTGCAGCTGGTAATTACAGGTCCTAGGATGGTGAGAGGCTGAGTGCTCAAAGTGTGGGTGTGCTGGAGGGACAGAGTTTGGGTTCTCCTTGATGGCTCCATGGACAGATAAGCGCAGGATGGAGCTACTTTAGGGATGAAGCTAACCCTGGGAAAGGCAGCCAGACCCCAAAATGTGGCTCAGCCTGGCCAGCACCTTCGTGCCCTTGCGTGGCTGGAGCCCTGGTTTACTTTCTGGGGAAGGGGCTGGGGGGGAGGCAGGTGCCGCAGGGTCTCCACCTCCCTCTCCTGCAGCACATCGGCCTCCCCATGTTTGCGGCCGATCGGAAGCCCAAGCGGATCCACCTTATGAGCCTGGGTGTCCTCAACTTGCCCCGCAACGCCCTGCTTGACTGGTCCTTCGGTCACTCGCTCATCAGCTGCCATGTGGAGCATCACCTCTTCCCCAGCCTCTCTGACAACATGTGCCTGAAGGTGAGACGGCCCCATAGGGTGCACAAGCGTGTTGGGAGGTGACACAGAGATGAGACTGTCCATCTCCTTATTACCTCCTCTCCCTGCCACTGGACCTCTGCACTGCTCTCCCTGTACTAGAGACCTCTCACTGCTTTGCAACAGCCCCTAACCCACCTCCTTCCATCCCCACTCCTGTTTCTCCTGGGTTTCCATTCCCTGCTCCCTCCCCTGGTCCCAATTCCAGCCTGCTGCAGCCTCCCGGCAGTCTGGGATCCTCCCAACTCTTCCCTGGGGAAAGCATCTCCAGCACTGTGCCGTCTGGTTTTTGGTTCAGCCAGCGTCCAGGCAAATCTCCTATAATTTTGGTCATGCCCTTACTTGTTGCTCTGAGGTGTGGGGTGTGTTCAAACTGTGGGCTCTGAGCACTGCCCCAGCTTGAGGGGATCTCAAGGCAGGTCCGTGCGCTGCCTTTCAGTGCGGGATCTCCCCTCATTTAACGCTGTGCACTTCTTTTCAGTCTCAAGTTGGGAAAAATTAAGTAATAGTAATAGAGGGAGCAGGAGCACCAGTGGGTTTCGGGTCATGCCCTTTGCTCGAGCTCACAGGGCCAGTAGGACCTGCCTCCCACAAAGGCATGTTGCAGGAAAGGGGTAATTAAGCTGGTGGCAACCTCCCAGTCTGGCTGCTGAGCCAGCTGTGTGGGCATGTGAGGATAACTCTGGGTGCAAGTGATGAGTGTGCATGGCTAGCCCTCGTTAAAGCCTCGTCAGGGCATCTCTCCTAATATGGAGCCCTGCAAAGGCATTTTGCAAGGGTGAGCTCCCTGTGTTGCTGCAATTGGAAGCCACCTTCCTGTTTGTTTTCACGGTACAGGTGTTATAGCTGGTGCTGCTGTCTCCAGCCCCATTTTGGGTATGTGGGATGGGTTTTCTGGGCACCTGGTGGGCAGCTTGGCCGTGCCTCAGGTTTGGGACCTTGTACCAATGCTGGAATATCCTGCTTGGAGGTGACTTTGCCTTTTGCAGATCAAACCCGTGGTCTCCCAGTACCTGAAGCAGAAGAAGCTGCCGTACAATGAGGACACCTACACCTCCAGGCTCCGGCTCTTCCTGCAGAGATATGAAGAGCTGATGGTCCACGCTCCCCCCATAACGGAGCTGGTGGGCATCCAGTGAGGACAGGGCCCCAGGACTTGAGGGGAGCTGTTTCCTGTGGGGACTTGTGGCAGGGAGGGTTTAGCAGGATCGGAGCTACACAGACACACACCTTCATAAAGCCATCGTGTAGGAAACAACTCTCCCTAATGTCTTGCTTTTGGCTAGATAATGATGCATGAAGCCACTGTGGGAGGAGTGCTGGGTGGTACAACACCAGGGATAGAAAAAGGATGTCCTCCCATGTATTCCCAACCAGGGCTTAGTTTTACACACTCTGCTTTCACGCTTGGGGAGAGGAACCCCCAAACTGCTGGCTGGGACCTCCTGCAGCAGAACCAGGGAGGATGTGGCACCAGGTCCAGAGCATCCAGACCCAGGTCCTAGCTGAGAGCTGCTGGGACCTGTAGGATGGGGCTGCAATGTGTGGTTGGGTGGTTAAGGAAAGGTTGGATCATGGGGGCTGTGTCACTGCTGCCTATGCTTTGTCTGACTTTGGGATAAATCAGTCACTTCTAGGAACAATGATTTGGCAAATTCAGCCTTAACATGTTGAAGTGCATCTTCTTCATTACTGGGTTTTGTTGCTGGAGCAAGTCATACCAGGATTGTGCAGTGCCCAAGGCCGGGATAGGGGAGAGACCTTCTCCCCATGTGAGGTGTCTGTTTTGGAGTGTCAAAGGTCATCCCAAATCTGACCATTGCTATTGCAAGAGTTTAGCAGGACAATCGCCTGCCAAAGGTGGGCAGGTCTCCAGGGCTTGGGAGATGTTTCTTGCTGAGGGAGGGTGAACTCAGCCCACTGAGCCACTGCCAGTGGGTGGGATGCTTGTGTGGCTGGCTCCAAAGCCTGGCTTTCCTGGGGTGCTCTGCTGTCCCAGACCTGCAAGACCGATGACAAAGTCCAGCTCAGTGTCACAGGGGGGAGTTGGCAGCAAAGAAGGCAGCTGGCCCAACAGAGACCAGTGTGGGAGTCAGCACTGGCCCTGGGCTTTGCTCTCAGCCTGGGCTTTTGCTCCCTGATTTGTGCTGTCCCCCACCAGGGCTGGACTTCCCCTGGCCCCACAACTGGGATTTATAAGGCTCCATGTTGCAAATATGTCCCAAGGCAAATATGTCCTGGACCATGGCAGGGCAAGGGTTGCAGTGGACAGCCTGTGGTGTTTGTCCTCCTGTGGGAATCAGGTACCCCATCCTTCACCAAGTGTGGGGCCATTCTCAGACCCACTGGAGGGAGGGTCCTCGTGTGGCTGCTGTGATGTGAGGCCAGAGCCGGGGTTGCCACAGCATGTCCCTGTGTAGCAGAAAAGGGAAAGCTGGCCCTGGATCTGTCCAGTGTGACCTGTTTGGCATCAGAAACAGGGAATTACAGATTTATCCTGGGCTGGTGGCATCACTGTGTCACCTCTAACCGGCCCCATGAGGATTTATTGATCTGGAACATTGTGAAATATCCAAAGGGCAAATTCTTGCCCTTTGAGCATGAGTTATGCTGGACCTGTAGATGGGGGGGAGATGGGGAATGGTGCTGGACCAAATGGCCTGAGTGCTCCTTGGGGTCACCCAGGGCTTGGGGATGGCAGAGACCCTCCCCTGAGCTGCTCTCCTGCCCATGATTAGTGAGCATCAGAGCCAAATTGTGCTAAATGTTCCAAATTAATAGTTCTGGCCTCAGTGAGTGGGGAGTGAGTGCACATTAGTGGTGCTTTTGGGTCAGACGGGATAATTTCAGCCTCATGCATCCCTGCTTGTGGGCACAAAAATGCTCTTTCCCCTCCCCTATTGCAAAGAGATCAGTCCCAAAATATCTCTAAGCGTTGGTGGGAGGAACAGCCCTTTCCACAGCTGGATTTCATGGATATTGTTTGACACAGTGCCATCTAAAGGCAAGTGTTTGCAAGTCCTTCAGCCAGCAGGAAATTACTTGTGATTTAGGAAATGCGCGGATTATTCCCTGCCAGAAGTGGCAGATAAGGCAGAGGTTAACGGGGAAAAGGAAGATTTCTGGGCTATGCTCAGAACCCCCCCAAATTTCTGCCTCAAGCGATGCCCCAAATTTAAACTCCCCTCTTTGACTGGATGATCTAAATGCTGCTGTTTGGAACTGAGCCCCCAGCCTTGTGTCTCTGGGCGGTGTGTTGGTGGTTGCGGCGTTGAGCAAAGGCTGGTGATTTGGCACGCAGGCTCTAAAGCCGTTGGAAGTCCTGGTCCTCACCACCACCCCGAAGGAGCGGGTGCAGCCGGAGGCGGACGGCCAGCTGCCATTCTCAGCGTGCCTTTGCAGAAAGCCATGAACTGATTTTCAAGACCGGGCTGGGAAGTGCGCGGGTTTTATGACCCTTATTAAAATCAGCTTCTAGCTGTAAACTCCTCTCGGTCCTAACTGCTTTTTAAAAGCCCCTTTAGGGCTCGCCTGCATCTGTGCGACCCTCAAACCGCTCCTGGGCCCGCTGAGGTGATTTCCTTGGTGGATTGCGCAGGGGCTGAAGAGAGAGGGGGTGGTGCTCCTGCACTGCAGTGTGAGGAGCCGCATTTGAAATGAGCCGAGGGATGGGGACTGAGGAGGAACTCGAGCAGGGACCGCGGCGGAGGCTGGAGCCGCCAGCACTAACGCTTTACCCTTCCGTGGGGCGAGGCTCTTGCCGCGGCCCCTCCAGGCGAGGGGTGAACGGCTGCGGAGGATGGTTAAAATCAGCCGGAGCTTCGTCTTCCGCAGGAGCCTTCCGCGGTTAACGACTCTTGGCAATTAGCGGCCGCAGGCCCGACGCCGACGGGGCAGGCCGCATACGGCGGAAGCCCCGCCACAGAGAGCGGAAGTGCGGCCGGCCACGCCCCGGCCTCTCCTTCCCGGCCTCTCTATGGTACGGCTCGTTTCCGGTCAGGCGTGGCCCCAACGGCGAGCGGCCATTGGCTGCCGGCGCGGGGGCGGGGTCACGCTGCGCCGCGGGGGCGGGGTTATGGTGAGCGTCGCGCTCTCCCGCCTTGCGATTGGTCGGCGGGCAGGAGGGGCGGGGCAGGAGCGGCGGCGGCGGCGGCGGCAGCGGCCGGGATGGGACCGGGCGGCGCGTGCTGGAGGGGCGGCGGCGTCCCGCGCGGTGAGGGGCGGGGCCTGGCGGTGCCACGGCGGGAGCACGTGTCGCGGGGTCTGGGGGCAGCCGGGGCCGGGAGAACCGGGGCTGGGGGCCCCAAAGGGCTACGGGGGGATCCGGAGTTGCAGGAGGAACTGGCACCGGGAGAACCGGGGCTGTGGGGAGAGCTGGCACCGGGAGAACCGGGGCTGTGGGCCCAAGTAGCTGCAGGAACCGTGCCCGTGCTCCAGCCCAGGAGAGTGAAGGACGAGGAACCTCAAAGGGAGACCGTGTCCCGCGCTCTGGGGCGAGAGTGCTGAGGGGCCCCCGGTGCATGGGGCTGGGAGGGTCTCGGCTACGGTGCTTTCCCGTGCCCTTCTCCGGGGCAGCTGACAGCCCCTCCGGCACCACCAACCCGGCCCGGCCCAGCTGTAAGCGCCAAGGCCGCAGGCTTGGCCCTGCGCGGGGGCTGCCGCCCTTGACCTCGAGGCGTTCCCGCCTTTGGCGCGCCACAGACCGGATACATAAACTCTGGGCTTCCCCGCCACCGGGCAGCCTGCGATGGCCGGTGTGGCAGGACGAGCCCTTCTGGGTCGGTGCTGGGCTCGAGGGAAAGGCTGCGGCCAGGCCTGGGGGTAGCAGCTCATGCGGCATCACGTCCTCTCTGTCCTTCGCACCTCCAGGGTTCAAGCGGTGGCTGTCCTCGCCTGCCCCGGCTCCCCGTCTCTGCGTGGTGGGCAGCGGGCCCGCCGGGTTTTACACGGCTCAGCACATCCTCAAGGTACTGGGCTGGGATTTGGCAGGGGGTGAGGGCAGGGACCTGCCTGCTAAGGGAGGCATCTCCACACTGCCTGCCTCTAGGGGTTGAGAAGGGATTTTGTGGGCTTCCGACCCGGCTCCAGCCAGTTCTGGGGTGTTGAGGGGCTGCTGGGGGCAGCCCAGGCTTCACAGAGTCCTCCTGGGCCCCCTCGCCTGGGGTGGGCACTGTTGCCCCCTGCCCAACTAGGTGGGACGCAGGCCTGACCAGATTGCTGCAAGCTCCGCCCAAGGGATTTTTCTAGAATCAGATCAGCAGCAGAGAACCCGTGGCAGGAGGGTTGGAACTAGATGATCTTTAAGGTCCCTTCCAGCCCCAACCATTCTGTGTTTCTGTGATTCTGTCTGTCTTGCTCAGAGCTGTTGTTGCCCACCAGGGATGACATTATCCATGTGTTAAAGGGAATGTGCAGGACCTGTTCTCCCACCTCCTCCTCCCCCAGCTGAATTAAGGGCCGTGGGTGTTCCTTTACCTGCTGTCTGTAAATGTTAGCTCTTTGGGCAGTCAAGTCTCTGTCAGGAAATGAGACCTGAGCACGGAACTGAGCTGCTGGCACCCACCAGAGATGCAGCAGCTTAACCCTGTTGTTAAACTGTGCTGTGTTGTCTCTGGTATGTGTTGGAAAATAGCTGTTACTAAGCTTCAGGGACAAATTTCAGGGCTGCTTAATCTCTGGGAAGAAGCTGACTCAAAATAAAAGATAATAAAAGCCTTGCAGCAAAACGTCTGTCTAAAGCTCCGAACCTGAGGTGACTCAGCTCAGGGGGGGATCTCAGGCACAGGCGCTGATGGCAGGGGCTGGCAGATGGCCTGGCAGGTCCGCCAGCACCCAGGGTGCTGTGGTGGGTGCTGCCAGCCAGTGTGGAGCTCTTCTGTCTGTTCCCCAGTACTGGATAGACACCAGGTTAGTGTAGAAGAGGACCTGTGAGGTGGGTAGGAGGATGGAACCCCCCATGAATGTACTTGCTGGTGGTTGGGGTCACAGTCTCTGCTACACCCTGCGATCTGAGCTGGCAGTAACAGGTACAGCATCATCCTGTGCATGGAAGAAGCTGTTTAGGGCTACAGGATCTTGGTGCCTCCCTCCCTCCTGCCCCTTATCTCCCCCAGCAGCAGGCGAGTATTGCATGTCCCTGAGCTGTGGGGCTCATGTATCCTTTCGGTCCTCATCCCTTAACCGTGCATTCCTTCTCCTGCAGCACCACGGTGGGGCCCGAGTGGACATCTATGAGAAGCTGCCTGTTCCCTTCGGGCTCGTCCGTTTTGGGGTGGCCCCAGACCACCCTGAAGTGAAGGTTGGTGCTGGCTTCCTCCCTTTGCCCATGTGGGTGAACATGAGGATGGTGGTGGGTGCAGGTGAGGCAGTTGCTGTCCTTCGTGGTTCCTCAAGGCTTGCTGTGCTGTGGAGCTGGAGAACTCCAGATCTCCTCCTTATCCATGCTGAGACTCAGCAAGGTCATGGCTGGGGTGATATGAGATGTCTGGAATTAGGGCTCTGGACAGTGGGTCAAAAACGGGGGCTTGTGATGGGAAGTGCTGCTCTTGGTGCTGGTCAGCATGGCCTAGAGCAAGACCAAGGAGGACAGATTGGTTTCTTTGTACCAGGAGACTTTATGCTGTCAGGATCTTGCCAAGTTGCTGCATTGCTGTTTGCCTCTGGCCAGTGCATACCCATTCTGGGTGCCTGGGAACACACAGATCTGCTCTCAGGGGCGATGGAGTTGGGCTGTAGGTGCACAGCTGGGCAAGGAGAAGTTAAAACAAGGAGCTCTTTGAAGTCAACCATTTTCCTTTGCCTTGCAACAGGTGTGAGTTGTACCCAGGGGTATGTGCTGGGTCTGAGCTGGGTTGGAGGTGGTTGTAGTGGTAGGACACAGGAGATCTGGACACAGCAATATCTCACAATGGTTTCCTCTAATCCCTGGAGATCACCAGACTAAAATGCCTGGGTCCTGTTGAGCTGAGAGATGAGGAGTGGACATAATGGATGTGAATTTGGGGCAGCTTCCACAGTGTGGTGGTATCCATCTTGTTACCAGGCTGAGCCAGGCTGAAGCTGCAGGGGAAGAAGTGGTTGTTTTGCTGTGTAGTCCTGATTGCTCAGAAGAAAAGGCTTTGGGTGTGATCCTGCCCTGCATCCTCTCTTGATGAAGTGGGTTTCAGGAAGGGTTGAGACGAGAGGCTAGCAGAGGGGGACTAGCAGGCAGCACCCTCCATGGAAGGGGTGGTTTGGTGAGACTCCCTGCAAGCCTCACCATTGGGATGTTTTCTCCTGCGGCGAGTTTTACTTAAAGGGGCCAAAGGTACAGAAATGGTCCCGTACTCCCCAGGTCAGAGCAAAAGATGGGTTTTCCTTTTCACAGAGGGTGGTAGAAAGAGTGCCAAGTGCTTATCACTCCATGAATTATCTGCAGCTGTTGTTAGATAACAGTCTCAGAATAACTGACTCTGAGAGGGGGAGAAACATCTCAAGGCTGGGGAGGACAGGAACGGAGACCTCCTGTCAGCAGCAGGCCTTGGCCTCGGCTGGGGCTTGGACGTAACTCCCTGGTGCTTGTTTGATCTTGGCAGAATGTGATCAACTCCTTCACGCAGACGGCGCGCCTGGAGCGCTGCTCCTACTATGGAAATGTCACCGTGGGGAGGGACGTGACAGTGGCAGAGCTTCGGCAGGCTTACCACGCTGTGGTGCTGGTGGGTACCGTGCCCCAGAGCCAGGGCTGCCTTAGCTCCCCAGAAGTCGTGGGGAAGGCCTGCAGGGTTATTCCCCACTGGGATCTCGGAAAGAGGGTTTGAGTGACTTGTTTCTGGGTGCCTTATTACTGTGGTAAACTCTCTCCAGCCTCAGGACAGCTCAGATGCTACGAGGCTTGTCCAAAGCCTTGCAAGGAGCATGTACTAGAGCGTGGCATAAAATGCAGGTCTCCAAAACCCCACTGCAAGGTGCAGCGATTGAGGAACCTCTTCCCTCTGATGGCCAATACCTGTTTCAGCCTGACACAGATTTGTCCCTCCTGTTCAGTCCTCAGCTTGTTGTGCTCTGCCTTGGTCCAAGGAGGTCGTTAGGCTCTGGAGCCCAGGGGAATGGGGTGGATGAAGCCCCTGTGCTTAGGCTGTGTTTAGCCTGTCTGTTCAGTATTCCAGCCCTTGGGAAGAGTTAGTGGCCATGCAGGGTCCCTGGCTATAGCTGGAAGGGGACATTTCTGTTTTGATATCAAACTCTGCACATGATGACATTTCTGACTGTGTCTTCTCTCTTCTCAGAGCTATGGTGCTGAAGATAACCGGGTCCTGGGGATCCCAGGGGAGAATCTTGACGGCGTTTATTCGGCCCGAGCGTTCGTGGGCTGGTACAATGGGCTGCCTGAGAACCAGGACGTGAGTACAGCGATGTGTTTCCCTGCCCTTCCTCCCCGTACTGTATCCCAACGCAGGCATTCAGCTCCAGATTAAGTCCTGAAAGGCCTGCAATTGGAAAAGATTAGCAGGCACCATGTTAAATCCTTCTTAGATGGTAGAAATGTGAACAATTTGCACATCAGTGAGAACGGATTAGCTGGCTCTGTAGGTTGGCAGCACGTTTTGGCCAGGACAGATGGGAACCTGGGAGGGATGATGCTCTGCTTTGGCCTAAGGAGGCCAAAACAGCTCCTGCTCCCAGAGATACCATCACAGGAAGAGGGGGAGAGGGATAGGCTGGGGCACCCATAGCAGCTGTATTGCTGTGTCTGCCTGGCGAAGAGGCTTGTGTGGAGCTTCACCTTCTGCACCGCCTCTTTTGGGGGAGAAGAGAGGTGGAAGGGAATTTGGGTGGTAGGAGCAGGTCTGAGGGGGTGAGCGTCATGGAGGCTGGGTGGGTTCACTCACAGATGGGTCTTTCTCCCCGCAGCTGAAGCCCGACCTGAGCTGTGACACAGCACTGATTCTGGGTCATGGCAATGTGGCGCTAGATGTTGCCCGGATCCTCCTGTCCCCGCTGGATCTCCTCAGGGTGAGTCACGGGCTACTCAGCAGCCAGGGGCCTAAATTCACTCCCTGCTGGGTGGGTGCTGGTTCCTGCCCATCTCAGCCAAACCTCAGACTCTCCTGTGTTTGGGATCTTTCCCCAGAGAAGATTGTTGCCTCTTGGGTGACCCTGTGGATTCACAGAATCTATTAGGAGTGGTCCAAGGCTGCAGCCGTGCCTTGGGTTACGCTGCAGAGCTCTCTGGGTTGCTGCTGCCTCCTGGGCTGCTGGTACCTAAGAAGTTGGCAGTTGAGCTTTGTCCCTTCCTTTCCTATGAGAAGCAAAGGAGGAGCTGCTTGCCCTTTTCTGCCACCAAACTAGAAGCTTCACCTGTTGGGATTTTTTTTTTTTTTTTCCCTACTGTAGCTGAGGGCAGCAACCTGGTTTCTGCTGGTAGCACTGGGCACACTGGTGGCTGGTCCAAGCTGGTGGACCTCTCCTCCCGCTGCTGTTCTCCCCTATAGCCAACTGGGAGGACTGTCACCAGCTGCTCCTACAGCTGCTGCCCCAGATGTTGGCAGCAAAGGCTCTTCTCCTGGAGAAACGCCACGAGGGTTGTTACAACTGTGCAACAACTTCCTCTATTAATATCTAAATTAAGTTTAAAAAACCCCAGACTTGGAGACACTGCCAACCAGTGGCTCAAGCCAGCTGGGAAGCAGTGCTGCGAAGGACATGGTGCTGGAAATGAGTACCAGGGTACACAGGCAGAATATTGCTCCTGGAATGGTTTGTCCTGGTTACCTGGTCCCCTTCCCATTGTGTCTTGTCTGGAAAAGATCTTGCAATCTAGATACAAATGTGTGATTGAAACGGAGCATTGGGTTGCTGCAAGATGCCAACCATCAGTTGAGCCCTGGAGATGATTGTGTTTGTGTTCCAAGCTGCCTGGGACAGGCAGGCAGCGATTTGAGCTGTGGTTTGCAGTGGGTTTAACCCAAATGCCTGTATATCCTGAGCTGGGAAGTCACCCAACAGCATCTGCAGGCACCTCAAAATGGAGATCACGGAGGTCCGTTACCTCCAAGGTTAACCTGCCTGGGTGGATCCCCTGAGGCAATCTCCTGGGTGCTGGCTCGTTCCCTCTAGTGCATTATGGCCTCAGAAAGTACATTCAGCACTGAGGGACCAGCTGTGCAAATAGCTCTGTGCAAAGGGAGATGACTCGTTTTCCAGCCTTGCCCAGGCTCTCTGCATGCACAGGCGCTTTTCTGCTGATTTTTCACCTTCAGAGGCTGTGCCTTCCCCCAGCTCCCTCCAGATCTGCCCTTATCCCACTCTTCTGTCTCCGTTTTGCAGAAGACAGACATCACTGACAGCTCCCTGGCAGCTCTTGCCTGCAGCAAGGTGAAGCGCGTGTGGCTGGTTGGGAGGAGGGGACCTCTTCAAGTTGCTTTCACTATCAAGGTAAGGCTGGGGGTGCTGGAGGGCAGCTGTGTTTCCCAGCATTGAGCCCCAAGCTGCCCGTCCCTGCTGGGGAGAGGTGGTCTAGGGGTCTGTGAGGAACCCAGGTGTCCTCCTTCCTGTGCCTGTTTGCTGGCTCCTACCCTGGGCTGCTGGGAGAAGAGGGCATGGGGCTGTTGGACCACCTCTCTGTGCTGGAGGTAACATCTTCCTGCCTGCAATTCCCAGGAGCTGCGGGAGATGATAAATCTGGCTGGTACCAGACCTGTCCTCAACCCTGCTGACTTCACAGGCCTTGAAAATGCTGTTAAAGGTGAGGGAAGTGTGCCATTGCTCCTCTGGACAGGGACTCACCTTGACTGGCGAGCATCCAGGAGTGATCTGGAGATGCTCAGAATGTACATCAGAGAAACTCGTGCCCTGTGCTTAATGCATGTCAAGTCAAAGCCACGTGGTCATGATGTGGCTTGTCCATTGTGCTAGAAGGCCACGAAGACAAGAGAACAGCCTCTTTGTGCAGCCACCTAGCTGGTGTGAATAGTGAGGGCAGGAGGTTCAGGAAGGCTAGGGGAACCTCGCAGGAGAAATCCTAAGGCTGTTGATTTAAGAGCTTCCTGCAGAGCTAAAAAGAAAACACCAACTTCAAGGGTGTCTGGAGACTTGCTCTTCTCCACAGGCTGCTGCCTTCATGCACCAGCAAGACAGCAAAATCGCAGGCTTTGATTTGTGTCCCACTGGCCTCAAGCCTCAGGAGCTCTCCTGGTCACTTTCACTTGCAGTTTGTCATCTAAGAGGCGTTGGACTCCCATCAGCATGACAAACTCCAAAGGGGCTCTCACATACCACTGAAGCTGCCTTGACAAGGCCTTGGCTCTGTGCTGTGTCCTGGAGGGGATTTGCTGTGATTCCTCTCCTGAAGCTCTCTCTTTTTTCCTAGATGTCCCCAGGCCCAGGAAGCGACTGACTGAGCTGATGATGAAAACAGCCCGGGAGAAGACAGCGGAGGTGCAGGCAGCAGCCCCCCGGGAGTGGGGGCTGAAGTTCCAGCGCAGTCCCCACGAGGTGCTGCCCACCACTGACGGGAGGCGGGCGAGGGGCATCCGCATGGCCCTGACTCGCCTGGAGGTATGGACTTATTTTTGGGTGGGGGGGCCGGTGCAGCCTTAGCAGGGCTGGTGGGTGGAGCAGGACACTGCTGCGGCCCTTGGGAATCTCTCCAATGACAGCTTTGGACACCGGTTGAAGTGGCTGCTGGCAGGCTTGTGGGGGAGCCGGTATCACTGAGAAGAACCTTTCCCTGTCTAAAGGGAGCTCTGTCCATGCTGCTGCTGCTCCTGAAAGGCCTTTAGCAAATACTCAGGGATCAAGGATCATAGAATCACAGAATGGTCTGGGTTGGAAGGGATCTTTAAAGGTCATCTCATCCAACCCCCCTGCGCTGAGCAGGGACATCTGCAACTAGAGCAGGTTGCTCAGAGCCCCGGCCAACCTCACCTGCAA